>OY829533.1:5393472-5456121 GCA_963691665.1 Clepsis dumicolana | reverse complement strand
ATAGATGTTTTTAGCGTATTATTATTGCATGTCAGTGTAAAGGTGCAACCTTGGAGATGTCTTTTAAGATAATCATCAAGATCTTGAAGTTCATATGACCCTTCAGGAATTTCTACTACTTCGTTATCACCATAATAAAACTTATTATTTCGGTTGTCAATATTAGGTATCGAGTTAAATGTCGACAAGTATAGCAACCCGCATTCATATTCACCATCTAGTTGAAGAGCTGGCGAGTGATTCGTAATCAGGGTAGAGGAGGATCCCGTTATGGACAAAGTGAAAGACATCGTGAGAATGAGAAGCTATTTATTGTTCAGAGATATTTAAACGGTTATTCCAATATTTTTTTAAATATTTTAAACATAAATGTCCGCAATTAACAGTATCGAATTTTTGATAAATATTATAATTGTATGAAATATTATAATTTTTCAAATATTTTATTAATTCTAGCGGCGGTTGAAGATCACCATAACTATTAAAATATTCACAGTGATTATTATCTTTGACATAGGCTACCCAGTGAGTCCCTTGGTTTTTAGAACTATCTAAATTTACGATTGCACATTCTACTCTTTTTGGACGGTTTGGCAATTTGTCTCTCATGTAAACACCACGAAAATAAGGAATATCTGTTGAATGTTTTAAAATATCAACATTTGTAAGAGCACGTCTGGGTAGCCTTTTATTTAGTTTTTTAATCGTTTTAAACACAAACCCTTTCCATTTCTATACTGTTTAATGTACAACCCTTTACCTAATGCAATAGATTCCATAATTTTATTATGACGTTCTGATTCGGATAAGCTCTTTTTTGCAGCTTTGTAGTCACCAACAGCTTTAGCGATCCCAGCAGCTCCTCCTGCCAATGACCCTAACGCAGAAAGTCCCGCGAAAATAGGTATTAGTGGCAATATACCTCCAGTTTTAGGAATCGGTATTAATCGAGGAACTCTCATTTTACTCGTATTGTTATTAAGAAATACTTTACTCGCTGCAGCAAAAGCTCGACTGACTGCAGTGCCTTCTTTTTTAGATTTGTTTTTTTTCAATTCGGTACGTATCTTAGAAACAAAATGCTTAAATGATTTTATCCCTGCACCAGCTTTCATTTTAGATTTCATCACTTTGCTAACTATATAAGACGCAAGTTTTTCTCCTTTTCCAACACCTTTTGACTTCAATCTTTGTTTAGCCATTTTATAGAGTTCAAAATCTGCACGATGTCGGTCTGTTAGGTCAGAATATTTATCGTATGCTATATCGTGTTGCATACATGCGTTGTCCAATTCATTAACTCCTTTATCACCTCTTTGCAATCGCTTATGCAATTTTGTGCCTGGTCCGCAATAATTGTAGCCAGGTAAGTGCAGTTCAAACGGTAAGTGATTAATAATACTGTTTAGAAGTCCTCTTCCTTTCATATCCCAAAAGTTAATGACTTAGCGCGAGAAAGTTTTTAAATATATTTATACAATGGCATTTCTGTCGATCCAGCTGTTTTCGCTATCGTTAAGTCCTAACCACTTAACATACAATTTTTTCCCTCTTTTTTTGATTACCTTTTCGATGAGGTAAACGTCTGGATACTTAGTTTTTTGCAGTTCTTGTTCATAAAATGTACCGAGTATTGAGTTTTTTCGTTGGTCTTCAATATGGTAAGTAACAGGACGAGTGTGATTCACCTTTTTAATAGTAAATAGCTCAGTTGACCAATTAGGCGTATAACCTTTATGAAAGACGCTTTTGTACTTGCTTATACGCACATGATCTCCTACATTAAAAATATTTAATTTAAAACGCCGATTGGATTGTGATTTATCTATGTTTTTCTTTACTTCGGCTTCATTATTAAAATTCACCTCATTTGGGCTAAATTTTGTTGTGCTATGCACAGTTTGATTATAAGATTGAACTATCTCATCGAAAGGTTTTCCAAGCCATTTGTAGTTCCCGATGAAACTGAAATATTTGTAAAGTTTGTTCTTGAGCGTTTTTATTACCCTTTCAACAATAGACGCCTTTTTAACTGAATACGTGGAATAATGATTTATTTTTAAGGATTTCACATAACAATCGAATTGATCATTGTAAAATTCTTTTCCAAAGTCTGTCTGTAAGTTTCTAGGTATTCGTTTGGTCGACTTGATAATTAGTTCAAATGCATTTTTTACTTCTGTTTTAGTTTTAGATTTCGTAGGAATACACCACGTGTACTTTGAAAATGTATCAATAACAACTAAAATGTATTTATATCCCTTATTTACAGTATGTAAATTCTGTAAGTCAATTAAATCTGCTTGCCACAAATCATCAATTCCTTTTAATATAACTGCGCGACGCTTGAAATTTTTTCGGGCCGATCTATGGATTTCATTCACGACTTGTTCTTTTGTCATCTTTGAAATTACTTAAAATATTGTCTATGTCCCTTTTTGTATAAAAGTTTATTTTCAACTGATTTGCAAGCTGATGAATTTGAGAATTTATAGTTTTAAATAAAGAATCTAGATGCTTCTTCTCGTAAGTGTCCTGGACGAGCTGATCGACATATTGCTTATTAGCTGCATCATTGGGTGTCAAAGGATCCGCTACCCCCTTTAATCGCGATGATTGTAGATCGAAATCGCCATCATCAGAACGCAGCAAAGTTTTATTGTTAAGTTCAAAAACTTCACATACACGCAAACGTTTATGAACATGATGACCGAATTTGTCTATGTTCATTTTCACTTCTTATTTTTATGCACTTATGTATCATCAAATTTCCGGCTTCGACTGATGGTAAAAGTAAAATACCAGTTTTATATATCATTGATTAACCAAGCCCGCTTCACGAAGTTCTTCTACAATTGATATTATTTCATTGTCTAATCCTGTGTTACCGGCATCACGGGAAGCAATGAGTAATTTCAATCTTTCAACTAATTCGTTTGGATTATCCCAATAGACATATGAAACATCTCTTTTAACTTTTTTCATTGTTGGTAGTCCTTTGCCGTAAGTACATAAATCTTCGCTTATTGAACGTTGTTTCGATAATTTGAAAAGCGGTTTTATAATGTATAAATATTTCTGACCTTTGTTACTTTTTATTGGTTTATTGGGATCAAAATCTCGTCTATGGACATTCGTTTCTAGTAGCAACATTTTATAATAACGTTTATCGTCTTCAGTTATGATACCTAAATCAGGCAACTTCTTAAATAACAAATCATATAAACCTGGTGTTAAATTGTAAGTACGTCCATTTACTTTGAGTTTTTCGCCACTAACGGAAACTAAACAAGATCCTAACATAAGCTTATCGCGTTCTGTTCGTATGCCAAAAGGAATGTCCAAGTCGGTGTTGTATTGTTTTTGCCATGCAGGGTCTTCGCGAGGAGATGCATATGAACCGGTAGTCTTAAATGAAGTATCATTTGTTGATTCCAAGACATCATTGTTGTCACTTTCACATAACATGTCATCATCACCATCTTGTCTGTTTTCGTCTCTATTTGATACCTCATCATCATTATTTGAAGTCGTTTCGGAAAAATTTCGTACGATTGTTTGATTATTAATACTACTTCTCTTCCCTTCATTAGGACTAAATTTTAATGTTTTTGGCGCCTTTTGCCACTTAAATATGTCTTCATCAAAATCGGTTTCATTAGTGTTATAGTATTTATTGTCGTTACTTTTAACCATTTCATTAAGCGGGTCTGTTATTGGTTTAAAGACTGATTCCAAAATCATATTGTTGTTATTTTTCATATCACGAAGTAGTTTAACCTTCTTTTTGACAGCATCGGCAGACTGAAGTACTTTTTCTTTTAAAGTTTTCTCGGTGTTTATTTTATGATTCATGTCTGATCTCGATGGATTCCCATGATGCAATAAAAGTTTCTTGAAAATGAAACTGGTTAAGTAACACGGTTAATCCAAAACGATAAATGTATCAAATCCCATTCTATAACATCCTGAATTTCTAGCACAGTCCTTGTTTACAACCAAGTAGCTAAAAGGTACGCTCCATATTTTTGCACACATTTCCCGAAACTGTGACCAAGACATATCAGTTCCAACGTGCTCGTCATAAACATGACGTAAATTAACTTCATCTTGTTTAAAAAGGATGATTAAGTTAGCATTGTCCCTTATTAATTGTTTAGGTATTTTACTGTAAGTTTGATTTAAGTAGAAGCTGTCAATATTTTTATGCCTTCCCATTGCAAAGTAATCCCTTATATTATTTTGATTTTCGCATGCAACATCATCAAATATGATAATTGAATTGTTCTCAGCTTCATGCGGGCTTAGTATTTCATCATTTTCGCGATATTTTTGAAATTTAACTGATGGAACCAACATCAATATTTTTTCTAAAAACTGGTACATCGGTTGGAAAAGTGTTTTTGAATATACGTAAATATTTTGAAAGCGTAGTCCTTGTTCATGTAGTAGAAGAGAGACAATTAAATTAGTTTTACCGCAATTAGAAGGACCGCAAATTATACAGCGAATTGTGTCGGGTAAAAGTTCACCGTGACGAAAACTACGATTGTTGCGATCTGAACAAACAACCTCCAACTGCAAGCTCTGAGCTTGTTTTACAAACTTCATATCTGTTCAAGATCAATTCAACCAATGCGCGCGTGTTGCAAGCATGGAATGCTTATTCAAAATGAGCAGAAGAGCAGATGGTTAACGTTAAACCTCGAGTGTGAGCAAATTCTGTTAGGTTGGGTTCCGTTGGGTTTGAGTTGCTGTTGGGCTGATGTATTCGTTGCGTTGATCGAGAGGTGAAACAGAATGCCCAATGCGATTTCAGGTGTAGGTTGAGCGTTATGTTGAACGCAAATGCTGATAGGTTACTGTTAGGTTGGTTACCGTTGGGTTTGGGTTGATTGTAGGTTGTGTGCAATTCATTGTATTATTGGGCTTCTGGATCACCACGAATGAGTGAGGGCGAAATTTTTCGCCCGATCGAATGAATGGTGGTCCAGAATGCCCAATAATATACTACTCCGTTTAAATATCTCTGAACAATAAATAGCTTCTCATTCTCACGATGTCTTTCACTTTGTCCATAACGGGATCCTCCTCTACCCTGATTACGAATCACTCGCCAGCTCTTCAACTAGATGGTGAATATGAATGCGGGTTGCTATACTTGTCGACATTTAACTCGATACCTAATATTGACAACCGAAATAATAAGTTTTATTATGGTGATAACGAAGTAGTAGAAATTCCTGAAGGGTCATATGAACTTCAAGATCTTGATGATTATCTTAAAAGACATCTCCAAGGTTGCACCTTTACACTGACATGCAATAATAATACGCTAAAAACATCTATATTGTGTTCCAAAAACGTCTATTTTAAAAAACCAAATTCGATTGGTAAGTTACTTGGTTTTGGAGAAGAAACAGTTCAGGCGAATATATTAACTGAGTCCCCTTTTCCCGTGTCCATTCTGTCTACAACTATAGTACGAGTTGAATGTGACATCGTGAGCGGGTCATTTATAAACGGAAAACCTAGTCATATAATTCATGAATTTGTGCCAAATGTACCGCCTGGTTACCGGATTATAGAAACACCTAAAAATGTTATATATTTTCCTGTTACTCAAAACAGCTTAAACCCTCTAAAAAAAATAATACTGGATATAAACGATAATTTAGTGAATTTACGTGGCGAAGAGATTCAGATATATTTACATCTCAGAAAAAAATGATAGACTTTAATAAATGTACGGTCTCAAACAGCAAAGCCGTTAGTGCTCATTGTGCTATCAAGAAAAGAAGACCTAAAGGACAACTAACGAAGGAAAACAAACAGTTTTTAAAAAACATAGGATTATTAAAATGAGTATACTAAACTTATCAGACTCCTTTAGCTTTGATAGCACGATTGAAAGTTTCGAATATCATTCGTATAAACCGTACGTAACAAGTTTCAATTTAAATGATGAAATCCGTATACCTATCAACCAGCAAGATCTATACGTATTACCATCAGCGAGTACTTTATACATAGAGGGTACTATAGAAGTATTCAACAGAGAAACAAAAGCGAAGGTGTCCAGTGTTCATTTTACAAATAACCCTATACTTCATTTATTTCAAGATATTCGATATGAGCTGAATGGGATTGAAATAGATAAAATTAAAAACGCTGGGGTCACAACAACAATAAAATCTCTTGTGTCGATGAATGAACTTGAATCATCGATGTCAAAGTTATGGGGCTGGGATGTTGATGGCACAAAAATTACGCATGGATCATTTTCTGTGTCAATTCCTATAAATAAGATTCTTGGCTTCGCAGAGGATTATAACAAAATTATTATTAACTGTAAGCATGAACTTATTATTTTACGATCCAATACTAATTTAAATAGCGTAAAACTGAACACAAATGAGTATATAGGTAACATAACTATATCTAAAATAGTATGGCGCATGCCGCACATTAAGGTTTCTGATCGTGAAAGATTAAGTTTGCTTAAATATTTGGAAAGAGATCGAGCTATTCAGGTAGCATTTAGGAACTGGGATCTGTACGAATACCCGCTTTTACCTAAAACATCAAAACATTCTTGGGCCGTCAAAACTTCGTCTCAAGTTGAAAAACCTCGATATGTTATAATTGGATTAAAAACAAACAGGAAAAATGTTGCTGATAAAGACATATCGCGTTTTGATCATTGTAATTTGCGTGACGTTAAAGTTTTTTTAAATTCAAATTATTTTCCTTATGAAAACTTGAATGTCATTTTCTCGGCTCAAAAATTTGCTATATTATATGAACAGTACGCTAAATTCCAACAGTCTTATTATAACCGCAGCCAAGCACCGTTGTTGAATCCACAAGACTTTATAAATAAAGCACCTCTGTTTGTTATCGACTGTTCTCATCAAAATGAAACCTTAAAAACGAGTTCAGTCGATGTGCGGATTGAATTAGAGTGTAACACAGATATCCCTGACAATACCGCGGCTTATTGTCTTATTTTGAATGATAGTATTATAGAATATAAGCCGTTGACCAATATAACAAAGAAGATATCATGAAACTAGACCATCTATTCGTAGATGTTCAGGGGTTTAAATCATCTAAAAATGAATTTATTATTAAAGAATTTGCATACAGTACCTATGAACACACGCAGGCGTATTTAATAAAACCTCCATATTCATTTTCTACGTTATCAGAAAACGAAAAAAGGCATGTGAAATGGATAGAGAGAAACCTTGGCATTATGTGGCGTGAGGGGTATATCGACCACAGAGAATTTAAGAGAATGATTCATAATTTCTTGGAAGGCAAAAAAATATATGTAAAAGGTTTTGAAAAAATTAAGTGGATTAATGATTTATGTGCTGATTGTACTGTAATAGACTTGGGAGAGAAAGGTTGTTCTAATTTTCAATTAATGTATAAAAAGTATTGTATCGACAACAGCTCTTATAATTGTCTACATCATAAAAAAGCTTGTGCCTTAAAAAACGTTATATGTCTTAAAAAATATTATTTCGATATTATGCATATTTAACATTGTAATAAATTATACCTAATTTTCAAAAATAAATATTTACGTTTAATCATTTTTTTATTTTTTAACCCAGTCAAAATTAGTTATCATTTATTTTGAACGAAGACTTTTTATATTAACCCATTTTTAAATAATTGAATTTGTTTGTTTAAAAATATGAAATAAATGATAACGATTCATACCTGTGGCTAATAATAGTGTTAATCTATTTAAGCGATATTTACTGAAAAGATTTTTCTTGTGCATTTAATCATGATAATTTTATCTTCGTTTGAATTATTGCTTTATTGACATACTTACAAAAAAAATCTTTCCTGTTGACGTATCGCTTAATCAAAGGAATAAAACAAGAAAATTGTTGACCATATTTATTTTCAAAATTATATACAAAAACAGTAAAAACATTAATAACTAACACTATATCCGCACAACTTCTTGGATATCTTATTTATTACACTTTCTGTACTGTCTATTATCTCATCGTATCCGTCACTTGCCACATACTGCGCACTGAGCATAACGTTTTCACCGGTTTCGTCGTTTTGATCCGGCGCGGAGTCACTTATGTTAATTATTTGGATTTTGACAAGTCTGTTCCCCTTAGTTGCTTCATTGTTTATAACGAACGACGGCGGGTGACCTCGTACACTTCTCTTTACCACTTTGTTTAGCCTTAGTTTTGGTTTACTAGACTTGGTTTTCGTTTTGGCACTTGCAATTTTTTTTACAAATTCACTGACTTCTTCTTCTTCTTCATCTTCTCGGAATCCTAATGGACCCTGTGCATATTGCGAAAACATGATTTGAGTGTCTTGCGTTCCTTCCATATTCTGAAACAAAAGAAATCAAATAAATAAACGCATCTGGCAACACATATGAGCATTTTCATACGCTTACAAAACAATAATAGCAACAAAATAATACGAATAAATATTAAATAATGCCAATTTTACTTACCGAATCGGGAATGGATCAGCTCGTCTTAATTTTCAAAACTTTGGAACGACTTTACTCAGTTATGAATGTAGAGTGCAGAATGATAACTTACTATAACAGCCGCTATTTATAATTACAGTAATTTCATGCGTCAGCAAATTAAATTAACACGCGCTTCGGAGCATGCGGTGCATACCGCCGCGCTGCTTAATGCCGATCAAATTACAACGACACGTAAGGACTTGTTATAATTGGTACCAAATGCAATAAATGTGAATAGGTATATTTCACGTGTCAGCAAATTACCTTAGCACGGGCTGCATGCCGCCGCGCTGCTTAAGACACGTAAGGACATGTTTTAATTGATACCCAATGCAATAAACGAGGATAGGTATTATTTGCCTGTTCAACAGAACATGATTTTACTTACCATTATCAAAATATTACATTTAAAATTAAGCCTGAGCCCTGAGCTTTTTGATGACGGAAAACATCGTCAGGAAACCTCCGAAGCGAGAAAACTCAATTTCAACTCAAGTAAAATGTGTTTTCAGTCGGTATCCTCGCAGTCTATATATACTTAGGTGGGTGAAAGAAAAAAAGAAAACAAATGTTAATAACACTTCATATTTATTTATTAAAAAAAAAGAACAAACCATACAATTTACAAATCAATGTGTAATTATAAAAAATAAAGTACTTAATGATAATCTACTTATTTGGTATAGTCAGCGTCAAAAGTCGCTCATCTGGTCGTAGAGCGAAAAGGTACAAAAGTGATGAGCGGCTTTTGACGCTGACCCTACAACATACATAATTATAATTTTACAATAACGTAAGTACTCAACGTATTTTATTTTATTAAACACATTCTAATTTTTTATTACCCATTGGGTGCCTACGAAATAAAATTACAGCTCGAGGAAAGGTCGCTTAGATAACTACTGTACTAGAAAATAGACTCATGTCCCCAAGATTTGGTTGAAATTTTGTCTGATAATATATGTCGTTTATCGTCTTTGTTAGATAAAGCAACTTTATTGACAGATTGAGTGAAGATCTCGTGCCTAATCGATTTAAATAATATGTGTTTTTTCCGAACTATTTTATCATTGAATAACACATCCCGATAATCATTTAATGTTAACTCTTGAACTGCTGGTTTTTTTATTCCTTTAGCCTTTTTGATAAGAGATTTATCACTTTTGATACAGTATAGTTTAGAACGTAACCCTATAAACTCGGTAATAAGTTCTCCTCCTAACTCATCTTTGAATAACCCAGGAATCTTCTTGTTACGTAAAGGTATTTGCAAATCATTTACAGGGTTATAATTGCTTGTGTCAAAAAAGTTTAAAAAAATATTTTTTAAATCGCTGTAAAAGTCTGCAGTTTCGATTTTGTAAATAAAACTGTCGGTATCAGTGTAGCACAGAGTAACTTGATCTTGGTAGTGTTTTTTTATTACCGTGTAGTGAAATTGGTACATATGACTTTTAGAAAGTTCTAATACAGAGAATCCTACGTAGATTGGTTTATCTAAAATTACTTTTTCAGGCTTCATTTGTACGACAACCAAATTTTCAGACAACACTGTTGCACTATGGAAATTCGGTTTGGCAATTAATTTGTTAGCACAAGTAAACTTTTTTGTTTTGTTTTGACGGTCGTGCCACTTATTTACTAATTTGACGTCAACTCGCCGCTCACTGTCTTCAAGAGTTTTCCCAAAAACTGAGTTATTCATTAATTTAAAAAGGTCTTGTTGGAAAGGAGTAGTAGCTTTTTTTCTCAGTTCTGTATTTAAATGAATATACTGTTTTAAGAATGGACTTTGACGAAACCTTATAACGCGATGGATTTTATCAAGAGTTAAGCCGTTGCGTAAACATGTTTTCAGATGGACGTAATGAATGACGTATTCGTATTTGTTATATAAATTTGGGATCAATTTGGTCGTTTTTCCTCCTGGAGGAATAAATTTTTGTGCGCAAAATGGATAGTCGTTATGGTTATGGTGTAAATTTTCCGGATATAGCAAGTCAACTTCCAGAATAAATCCAAATGGAGCATCATCTTCGACAGACAAAATATCTAGTTGGGCAATTTCATGATGATCTAGAAAACTAAAATTAGACATGGGCAACGATTGACACATACTGTAACCATATAAGTTATTGCAATCGATATATACTAAAAACGAGTCTGGTTTATTCATGTCATAAGTTTCCATGTACTTATTATTAGCCTGAGCATATCTGGTCGAACACATGCAAATACCACCTCTTATTCCTTTTTGTATGAGTCGAATTATTTCTAATTCGGATATCAATTCAAGCTTAACTCCGGTTTTTAATAACATAGCATCAAACGATAAGCTTGGAGCAGTTAAATAGAATGCCGGATCTAAATGATAATTTAACTTGCAAATGAACCGAAAGTTCTCAAAAATATCTGATAAAAGCAACACATCAGTTTTTAGGTAAAGATCAGTATATTCTCCCATATCTTTGATTTTAAATTCGGACCATACAGATTGCGCATGTGCGTAATCTGAATCGCTTATTTGTTCGTTGGAAAGAGAATTAAAAAACAAGTTCTGTGATGGAAGCTCGGTCTCTGTAAACTTATCCCAGCTCGACATATAATCGTAAGGATAAATACCTTTGCGAGTTAATAATTTATTTTTTTTAGTTTCAGGATAAAACTTGTTCAAGTGAATAAAATCATCTTTATGTAAACCATTCGCTAATTTTTCCAAGCTTGTTCCTAAAAATTTAAAAGAGTCTACAAATCGAATTTGTGCATACTTTTGATCTGAAATCCACAAAAACTTAGTGAACGAAATATAATTTTCTTTATTTTTTGGGATTACTTTCACAGGCCCTGAACATTTACTAAGTTCCTGTATAAACAAATGACAATCGTAACCTGCTAAGTTATGAAAGAAAACAGGGACCAATTTAGGAACGCGAAAGCGCAGATTGCAGTACTGGTGCGCGGCACCGCGATAACGGCCCGTTAGATGACAGTGATCTCTTACTTTGTCTGCAAACAATAAACCTTTACACATATGACAATTTTTGGCACGTTCATGAGCTAAAGAATCTTCTACAGTAAATATCATGGGAATTTCTTTTTCTAAAACGTTATGGATGTCTTTAATATGTCTATATAAATAATCTACGAATTTCTGAGCACAATCTGGCCCTCGGTATTGAACAAAACGATTAAGTTGCTCATCATAAGAGCAAATTATATGGTACGCGAAAGCGGCTGGTAAATGTATTTGTTTATTTGTAGTAAAACTACTGTCAGTGTTAGGTTCACAGTTCTGATAGGGTTTAAGGATTGTCTCAAAGTCAGCATACACGACAAATGGAACGTCTTGTTTTCGTTCAAAATGCTTAAATTCGAGATAGGTGCCTTTCTCCGGAAGTACCGTAGCAACCCCACTACAAACGTGACTATTGAAACCGTGTTCAGTTTGAAAAAATATCAGACAGTCTTCGCAGAAATAAAGCTTAGCATGATGTTTGGTAATCTGACCGCGAGCAAGACGCGGTAAATTAGTAATCAAAACATAATGCGACTTATTACCGCGTTCGATTAAAAGTAAATTGATTCGATGTTTCCTTTTATATTGCGATCTGTATAGAGGTCCTACAAGAGTTCGGTTGTTTTTTAAAGAATATACGTTAATACTGATATCAATATTGTGATGCTCAAACGTAATGATATCGGCTAAAGTGACAGGGAAACACATATTATCAAGTTTTAATACGTCTTTAAAATGAGGATAAGATGATAGACGCTCGCGATGGTTTTGACATGGGTAAAGAGCAGCAACAACACACCAGAGAAAACAATAATTATCATGATTTTGAATATTAATGCAAGCTTTTTTATTTTTTATTATCTTAGGTAAGTCTATGTAAGATGACGCTTTCAATGGTTCATACTTATTTATGTTAACTTCTAAATACAAATTAGATAAGAAAGTCCAACCAGAATCGCGCTCCTGAAATTCTTCGATTTTTTTCTGTATACTAATAATTATTGTGTTTAAAAGCTCTTCGAATTGATAATTTTGATGTATAGGAAAATTTTTCGTTGCAAAAGATTTCATTTCCTGCTTGTCATCTTTAAACAAAAGAAAATCGCCAAAATATTCGAAATTTACTTTGAGGGACACATGTTTTTTAAGCGAATTTTCCAAAATTTTTTGCATTTTAGGTTTTACTGTAATCAAAAATGATTCAGGTAAACAAGACTTCAGCTCATCAGTTGCCATTATTCTATAAGATGCTATGCGACCTTTAAAAGCAGACGAAATTTCAACAACCTCATCGTTTAAATTTACACCCGAATTTTTTCTATGCTTATTACTTCTAAGGTGCCCTACCCACTTCCTGCTTTCTACTGTAATTGAACACTGAGTGCAAAAGGGCATGTTTTATGTAGCGACTTTGCTTAAGCTGTAATCCTGGTTTTATATGTTAAATACACAATTTGATAGTTTCAATTTTAATCAAATAATAAAAAGAGACAACCTGCAGTATCCGTTAAAAGCAAAAATAAAAAGTACTAAATTAGTACTTAGTATCGTTAGAATAAAATTTGACGTTAGCGTCCTTGAAAAGTACATTTATCTTTTTAATAAATTTTTGCAATGCCTCCCATTCAACAGTTTCATCATCGATTTGCGCCTTTAGAGTAACGAGAGCCTTTTTCCAACGCTCCTGACGTAACTCACCGCGAATATCAGCAGTGTTGTACACCCGCAGCTCCAAGAAAAAGTCTCCGTTGAGGGTGCAAGCTCGTTTTGTTGACCCGTTCGGTACCCGGCTTATAATGGATGAATCAAGCGGATCAGTCTCAGCAGGCTTATGGTTAACAGCAACGTCTTCAGGAAATATTCCGAACACGTCAAACGGGTTTTTAGTTTCTTTTTTCTTGGGTGCAGCAGATCTGAAACATAACAGACATTAAACAATGAATAAGACAGTTGTACTTAGTTCGTCGAAATTCATTAAACAAATTACAAGAAAAATACCTTGGGGTTGACGGCTTTCTTTTTTGAGCAGGTTTTTTTATTTTTGGGATACTGACATCTGCAGCGGCAACGCTCTCCTCTGAATCAGATCTGAAATAAAAAATATGTTTTTATTACTCGACATTTAAAATAACCATATACATCGATAAAAAAAGAAAAAAAAATACCTTTTTTAAATGAAAAAAGTAGACAAACAATATTTAAGTAAATATGTACCCAGCTGACAAAATAAAAAACATGAAATATGAAAATAAATATAAAATGGCTACCTGTTTGGAGCTGAAGCTTTTCGTTTTTCAGCCGACCTTCCCACTTTTGACCGAACGGTTCCGCTGTTTGCAACAGTGATGGGTTCAAACTCGGAATCAGACCTGAAAGGAAATTAAAAATATTAATGCCTGTTGGAACCCTACAAACAATATGAACCAAATGTTTTAATTTCGTTAGGAAAGTAAAGCGTTAGGTACGTTGAAATACATACTTACATTTTAATCGATGTATAAAGCAAATAAACTTTACTAACGTAGAAACTCTGCACAGCTTAACCTCTGAGCTGAAGATGTAGAAGACTTGATGCACTGTGCACGTCACGTTCGAAATTGGAAAGGAACAAATTAGCCCCGCGCAAAAGTTTTAAACGAAATTATTTGCTGATTTTACTAAATGAACTAGGGCTGTCGCATTCCAAATCACAATTGTGTATTATGCTTATGTGCACATAACAGTTCTTTATTTTACATTATTTAATTCTCGACGCGATGGAAAGAGGAACGTTATGAATTTGTCTATCTGTCTGTTGGTAAATCTGCCTACTTCGTATTCCACATATGCATGTATTCAAGATACCAAAAAACTAATCGAGAGTGAGTTGTAAGCTTTTTTTAATTTACTTTTTTAATTTTTAATTTACTTATTTATTTTTTATTTATTTATTTCTCACCAGCTAAATTAAGGAATTACCTAAATATTAGTATTTCAGTAATTGTAGTAATCATTATTTCTTTTAAGAACATTTATATTCGCATTTAATAGAGGTACCCATTAATTGTAAATTTATCCATTGATCATTGTCAACCCTACACCTTTATAATATGAATATTATTTCGCAACCACGCTTCATACATGCACCGCATTTGTATGTCAGCAAAAAGACGCCGATCGCACTGTGTGTCACATTACAACTTGATAACGTTGCGCAATAAAATTGGCTAATACCTAATTGGTAACATTTTCATGCTCAGTTCTGTACGTTAAAATTATAACGGAAACTGGAAAAAAACCTCCTCAGATCGTTCAAATAGCCTCAGTATTAACCGACTTAATTACTAAGTTAATGGGTAAGGTTAGTAATTGGTTAGCTCACACAACCAAATATCATCTTACCTCACCTACTAAGACGAAGATTTAAACTTAGGTAAAAACGTGTTCTAACTGTAATGTTTGCTACTTTACATCGTAATTATAAATACACATACAATTGTTATTTCCTAATACGAAAACAAACATTGTCTTGTTACAGGTACAAACAGGTATAAACCTTTTTCAATTTGAACACAAAAATAAACAATTCCTATATTATTAACATTTATGATAAGATAACCTAACCAACTTAGAAAAGTCGAAAAACAATAGACATTTTCGCTTCAAAGGTCAATATCTTAAAAACGGTTGAACCGATTTTGATAAAACAAGTCTAAGAACCATTGTTAGAAAACCTGTTAAATGAAAAACCGCATTTAAATCGGCTCATTCATTTAGGAGCTATGGTACCACAGACAGACACACAAAAATCTAGGTACAAATTCTAGCGCACGATGTCAAAGTTTAACATAAGCGCTGTCTGTGGGTTAAGCACTGAACTAAGTAGGTGTAAGTAATGATTTAAGTAAGTACCTTTGATGTACTGGTTTCGTATAGAATACAAATGGTTTCGAATAATTTCGATAGATGTCATCACCGCCTACTCGTATGTCCATTTGCATGTTAAGAACAATAAACCTTAGCGAGCGCGCTCGCTACGTAATTTGATCGAGTACCTAACTTACACTACAATGTCTTCGAGTTGAAATGACTTAAGTACATAATCATGTATATCACTTTACAACTCGTTTCTGATCAAACTTTATATTCTAGTCAGCAAGACAATTTTTACGTCAACATGATAAAGTGATATAAGTTATTTAGAAAGTGTGATAAAGTATCGCGGTCTCACAGATGGAGTTGTTCTACATTAACATCAATTAAATCACACTATTTGACTTAGTTTTAGCGATACCAATTTAAAATCATATTTCGGTTTTCACTAGTGTAGTGAGTTACACATTTTTATGTTTTCGTAATTTAAATAATGTTTACTTAGTGCTTTATTCCAGCGTAAATTAGTTTAAACCTAACTCGCGCTAACGATGGTTTTGAGATTCGTTGATATAAATAAATCCGACATACAATTTGCCGTGTACATAAAACGCGGTCATAGCGATACATCCGAAAACGGATGCCGGGAACTAACGCGTCCTGGGTGACCCGACCTTGTCTGTGGAGTCTGATCAGCTTTGCGGATGAGTTGTATACAAGCCTCGGTGGGAGGCATCCAAAACCACCACGCACACAAAAAGCGGTCATAGCGATACATCCGTAGGTGGATGCCGGGAACTAGACGCGTCCTGGGTGACCCGATCTTGTCTGTGGAGTCTGATCAGCTTCGCAGACAAGTTGTGCAAACACCTGAGTTAACCTGAGTCAAAGGCTGCGGCTTGAGACCGAGGAGCGCTCAGTGGCTTCGGCCTCGTGCATATCGGACTTGATCAACCCGGTGTGCATGGTGTACTTTTGCTTTTACTTTATCTAAGCTCAAACATTATTAAACATATCTATGTTAGGTTGTCAATTAGTTGAGACTTGAGTTGGACTGAAATTTAAATACATTGAATAAATTCCCGTCGGGTTGGCTTGTCGTTGAACCTCGAGTCAAAACTTCGCTCATTCGAACGAGAGGTGGATGCCCAATGCGATTTCAGGTGTAGGTTGAGCGTTATGATGAACGTGAATTCTGATAGGTTACTGTTAGGTTGGGTTCCGTTAGGTTTGAGTTGCTGTTGGGCTGATGTATTCGTTGCGTTGAACGAGAGGTGAAACAGAATGCCCAATGCGATTTCAGGTGTAGGTTGAGCGTTATGTTGAACGCAAATGCTGATAGGTCACTGTTAGGTTGGGTTCCGTTGGGTTTGAGTTGCTGTTGCGTTGAACGCGAGGTGAAACAGAATGTCCAATGCGATTTCAGGTGTAGGTTGAGCGTTATGTTGAACGCAAATGCTGATAGGTTACTGTTAGGTTGGTTACCGTTGGGTTTGGGTTGATTGTAGGTTGTGTGCAATTCATTGTATTATTGGGCTTCTGGATCACCACGAATGAGTGAGGGCGAAATTTTTCGCCCGATCGAATGAATGGTGGTCCAGAATGCCCAATAATATACTACTAAACGGTTATTCCAATATTTTTTTAAATATTTTAAACATAAATGTCCGCAATTAACAGTATCGAATTTTTGATAAATATTATAATTGTATGAAATATTATAATTTTTCAAATATTTTATTAATTCTAGCGGCGGTTGAAGATCACCATAACTATTAAAATATTCACAATGATTATTATCTTTGACATAGGCTACCCAGTGAGTCCCTTGGTTTTTAGAACTATCTAAATTTACGATTGCACATTCTACTCTTTTTGGACGGTTTGGCAATTTGTCTCTCATGTAAACACCACGGAAATAAGGAATATCTGTTGAATGTTTTAAAATATCAACATTTGTAAGAGCACGTCTGGGTAGCCTTTTATTTAGTTTTTTAATCGTTTTAAACACAAACCCTTTCCATTTCTATACTGTTTAATGTACAACCCTTTACCTAATGCAATAGATTCCATAATTTTATTATGACGTTCTGATTCGGATAAGCTCTTTTTTGCAGCTTTGTAGTCACCAACAGCTTTAGCGATCCCAGCAGCTCCTCCTGCCAATGACCCTAACGCAGAAAGTCCCGCGAAAATAGGTATTAGTGGCAATATACCTCCAGTTTTAGGAATCGGTATTAATCGAGGAACTCTCATTTTACTCGTATTGTTATTAAGAAATACTTTACTCGCTGCAGCAAAAGCTCGACTGACTGCAGTGCCTTCTTTTTTAGATTTGTTTTTTTTCAATTCGGTACGTATCTTAGAAACAAAATGCTTAAATGATTTTATCCCTGCACCAGCTTTCATTTTAGATTTCATCACTTTGCTAACTATATAAGACGCAAGTTTTTCTCCTTTTCCAACACCTTTTGACTTCAATCTTTGTTTAGCCATTTTATAGAGTTCAAAATCTGCACGATGTCGGTCTGTTAGGTCAGAATATTTATCGTATGCTATATCGTGTTGCATACATGCGTTGTCCAATTCATTAACTCCTTTATCACCTCTTTGCAATCGCTTATGCAATTTTGTGCCTGGTCCGCAATAATTGTAGCCAGGTAAGTGCAGTTCAAACGGTAAGTGATTAATAATACTGTTTAGAAGTCCTCTTCCTTTCATATCCCAAAAGTTAATGACTTAGCGCGAGAAAGTTTTTAAATATATTTATACAATGGCATTTCTGTCGATCCAGCTGTTTTCGCTATCGTTAAGTCCTAACCACTTAACATACAATTTTTTCCCTCTTTTTTTGATTACCTTTTCGATGAGGTAAACGTCTGGATACTTAGTTTTTTGCAGTTCTTGTTCATAAAATGTACCGAGTATTGAGTTTTTTCGTTGGTCTTCAATATGGTAAGTAACAGGTGAGTGTGATTCACCTTTTTAATAGTAAATAGCTCAGTTGACCAATTAGGCGTATAACCTTTATGAAAGACGCTTTTGTACTTGCTTATACGCACATGATCTCCTACATTAAAAATATTTAATTTAAAACGCCGATTGGATTGTGATTTATCAATGTTTTTCTTTACTTCGGCTTCATTATTAAAATTCACCTCATTTGGACCAAATTTTGTTGTGCTATGCACAGTTTGATTATAAGATTGAACTATCTCATCTAAAGGTTTTCCAAGCCATTTGTAGTTCCCGATGAAACTGAAATATTTGTAAAGTTTGTTCTTGAGCGTTTTTATTACCCTTTCAACAATAGACGCCTTTTTAACTGAATACGTGGAATAATGATTTGTTTTTAAGGATTTCACATAACAATCGAATTGATCATTGTAAAATTCTTTTCCAAAGTCTGTCTGTAAGTTTCTAGGTATTCGTTTGGTCGACTTGATAATTAGTTCAAATGCATTTTTTACTTCTGTTTTAGTTTTAGATTTCGTAGGAATACACCACGTGTACTTTGAAAATGTGTCAATAACAACTAAAATGTATTTATATCCCTTATTTACAGTATGTAAATTCTGTAAGTCAATTAAATCTGCTTGCCACAAATCATCAATTCCTTTTAATATAACTGCGCGACGCTTGTAATTTTTTCGGGCCGATCTATGGATTTCATTCACGACTTGTTCTTTTGTCATCTTTGAAATTACTTAAAATATTGTCTATGTCCCTTTTTGTATAAAAGTTTATTTTCAACTGATTTGCAAGCTGATGAATTTGAGAATTTATAGTTTTAAATAAAGAATCTAGATGCTTCTTCTCGTAAGTGTCCTGGACGAGCTGATCGACATATTGCTTATTAGCTGCATCATTGGGTGTCAAAGGATCCGCTACCCCCTTTAATCGCGATGATTGTAGATCGAAATCGCCATCATCAGAACGCAGCAAAGTTTTATTGTTAAGTTCAAAAACTTCACATACACGCAAACGTTTATGAACATGATGACCGAATTTGTCTATGTTCATTTTTACTTCTTATTTTTATGCACTTATGTATCATCAAATTTCCGGCTTCGACTGATGGTAAAAGTAAAATACCAGTTTTATATATCATTGATTAACCAAGCCCGCTTCACGAAGTTCTTCTACAATTGATATTATTTCATTGTCTAATCCTGTGTTACCGGCATCACGGGAAGCAATGAGTAATTTCAATCTTTCAACTAATTCGTTTGGATTATCCCAATAGACATATGAAACATCTCTTTTAACTTTTTTCATTGTTGGTAGTCCTTTGCCGTAAGTACATAAATCTTCGCTTATTGAACGTTGTTTCGATAATTTGAAAAGCGGTTTTATAATGTATAAATATTTCTGACCTTTGTTACTTTTTATTGGTTTATTGGGATCAAAATCTCGTCTATGGACATTCGTTTCTAGTAGCAACATTTTATAATAACGTTTATCGTCTTCAGTTATGATACCTAAATCAGGCAACTTCTTAAATAACAAATCATATAAACCTGGTGTTAAATTGTAAGTACGTCCATTTACTTTGAGTTTTTCGCCACTAACGGAAACTAAACAAGATCCTAACATAAGCTTATCGCGTTCTGTTCGTATGCCAAAAGGAATGTCCAAGTCGGTGTTGTATTGTTTTTGCCATGCAGGGTCTTCGCGAGGAGATGCATATGAACCGGTAGTCTTAAATGAAGTATCATTTGTTGATTCCAAGACATCATTGTTGTCACTTTCACATAACATGTCATCATCACCATCTTGTCTGTTTTCGTCTCTATTTGATACCTCATCATCATTATTTGAAGTCGTTTCGGAAAAATTTCGTACGATTGTTTGATTATTAATACTACTTCTCTTCCCTTCATTAGGACTAAATTTTAATGTTTTTGGCGCCTTTTGCCACTTAAATATGTCTTCATCAAAATCGGTTTCATTAGTGTTATAGTATTTATTGTCGTTACTTTTAACCATTTCATTAAGCGGGTCTGTTATTGGTTTAAAGACTGATTCCAAAATCATATTGTTGTTATTTTTCATATCACGAAGTAGTTTAACCTTCTTTTTGACAGCATCGGCAGACTGAAGTACTTTTTCTTTTAAAGTTTTCTCTGTGTTTATTTTATGATTCATGTCTGATCTCGATGGATTCCCATGATGCAATAAAAGTTTCTTGAAAATGAAACTGGTTAAGTAACACGGTTAATCCAAAACGATAAATGTATCAAATCCCATTCTATAACATCCTGAATTTCTAGCACAGTCCTTGTTTACAACCAAGTAGCTAAAAGGTACGCTCCATATTTTTGCACACATTTCCCGAAACTGTGACCAAGACATATCAGTTCCAACGTGCTCGTCATAAACATGACGTAAATTAACTTCATCTTGTTTAAAAAGGATGATTAAGTTAGCATTGTCCCTTATTAATTGTTTAGGTATTTTACTGTAAGTTTGATTTAAGTAGAAGCTGTCAATATTTTTATGCCTTCCCATTGCAAAGTAATCCCTTATATTATTTTGATTTTCGCATGCAACATCATCAAATATGATAATTGAATTGTTCTCAGCTTCATGCGGGCTTAGTATTTCATCATTTTCGCGATATTTTTGAAATTTAACTGATGGAACCAACATCAATATTTTTT
Organism: Clepsis dumicolana; assembly: GCA_963691665.1. Classification (NCBI taxonomy): domain Eukaryota; kingdom Metazoa; phylum Arthropoda; class Insecta; order Lepidoptera; family Tortricidae; genus Clepsis; species Clepsis dumicolana. Next base: position 5,435,060 of record OY829533.1, on the reverse strand, counting down.
CTAAAAACTGGTACATCGGTTGGAAAAGTGTTTTTGAATATACGTAAATATTTTGAAAGCGTAGTCCTTGTTCATGTAGTAGAAGAGAGACAATTAAATTAGTTTTACCGCAATTAGAAGGACCGCAAATTATACAGCGAATTGTGTCGGGTAAAAGTTCACCGTGACGAAAACTACGATTGTTGCGATCTGAACAAACAACCTCCAACTGCAAGCTCTGAGCTTGTTTTACAAACTTCATATCTGTTCAAGATCAATTCAACCAATGCGCGCGTGTTGCAAGCATGGAATGCTTATTTAAAATGAGCAGAAGAGCAGATGGTTAACGTTAAACCTCGAGTGTGAGCAAATTCTGTTAGGTTGGGTTCCGTTGGGTTTGAGTTGCTGTTGGGCTGATGTATTCGTTGCGTTGATCGAGAGGTGAAACAGAATGCCCAATGCGATTTCAGGTGTAGGTTGAGCGTTATGTTGAACGCAAATGCTGATAGGTCACTGTTAGGTTGGGTTCCGTTGGGTTTGAGTTGCTGTTGCGTTGAACGAGAGGTGAAACAGAATGCCCAATGCGATTTCAGGTGTAGGTTGAGCGTTATGTTGAACGCAAATGCTGATAGGTTACTGTTAGGTTGGTTACCGTTGGGTTTGGGTTGCTGTTGCGTTGAACGCGAGGTGAAACAGAATGCCCAATGCGATTTCAGGTGTAGGTTGAGCGTTATGTTGAACGCAAATGCTGATAGGTTACTGTTAGGTTGGTTACCGTTGGGTTTGGGTTGATTGTAGGTTGTGTGCAATTCATTGTATTATTGGGCTTCTGGATCACCACGAATGAGTGAGGGCGAAATTTTTCGCCCGTTCGAATGAATGGTGGTCCAGAATGCCCAATAATATACTACTAAAGTGATCCCATAAGGGTTCCGTTTTTCCTTTTAAGGTGCGGAACCCTAAAAACAGGTCAATGTGGGTCAATCAATTTTTTATTGCCACTCGTTGCCATGGAGATGTCCCCTGGGTAACTGTCTAAAATAACATTTTTTAAGGCACCACTTCATCAAACGTTAGGATTTTCAACACTTGTCCTATATACCAATTCCTTCATGCTTCATCTCCTAAGCATGAAACTCTCGAGTTTCGGGGGATTGGTGCCTTAGAAAATGTTATTTTAGACGAGTTACCCAGGGGCCATGTCCATGGCAACGAGTGGCAACGATAATACTGCTATGTACTTAATTCACTGACCTTTGATTCTCTCCGGCTCTTCCTCGCCTTCTCCTAGAACCTCCTTGTCGCCACCTTCCTCTTCGCCTTCCTGAATATCAAACACAGTGTTGTAACCCTTAATAAGACAGAGGCGATTTAACGGCCACATACACGTAATTGCAAAACTCAATCTTAGCATCTGAATAACATGGCACAACATCAATTAAATGAAAATAATCGATTTATTGATTATTTTTGTTTTTATTTTTATGAAACATTCATAGAATGAAATTCAACGAATTTTTCTTTGCATTGTCATTGTATGTACAACATCAATTGTCTTTATTTATAAAGACAATGTGCTAAGACTGTCCAATGGACAACTTTGATCGTAAATACATTGGTACACTGGAATATATTATAATCTTCTCCTTTTTTGAAGTCGATTAAAAATACAGCAAGCAGCTGTAACTTCGAAATCGAAATATACGTACAGCAAGTTAGCGTCGGATGAACATTTAGCATACAAGATGGCGGATGATGCCGATTCGTCCGGTCTTAACACAGAACTGATTCGCGTATTGATTTAAACTTTGGCGATTTTCACACATTATCATGTTACTTACTCGAGAAATAAATATCATGGGATAATTGACACCAATTTACCTAGTCCCAAACTAGGCAAAGCCTAGATATATACACACTTATATACATATTTAATTATAAACATCCAAGACCCGAGAACAAACATTGGTATTCATCGTACAAACATCTGCCCCGACCGGGGATCGAACCCGGGACCTCAAGCTTTATAGTCAGGGTCTCTAACCACTAGGCTATCCGGTCGTCGGTGATGTGACTCGCTTCGTTTGCTCATTCAAAGACAATGCTAAGCTTACCCCGACGGGCGCGTCGGGCAGCCGCAGCGGCAGCCGCGTCGGCTCCTCTAGCTCGATGGAGAAGGTGTTGGCGCCCATCTCGAACCGCTCCGTCAGGTCTTCGGGCACCACGTCCTTGTTGCCAGTTTTCTTCACCAGCTGGTTGTAATAGTCGGCGCCCGCGTCTGGAGACGCACAAAAGACAACTTGATAACTAGTAGCTCTGTGAGCTGTGTAGACCCCGCGACCTCTAAAAACTAATGGACAATTAGAAAAGATGGAAAAACCCCCATTGTAATTTCAAAGTTAAATGTTTCAAAAACGGGTGAACCGATTTTAATGAAAGTTAGCTAAGAACCGTCTCGATGAAACTAGCTTTCGATTAAAAACCGGACGAGTGCGAGTGCGAAGACCGAAGACCGAAGTGCAAGTCGGACTCGCGCACGAGGGTTCCGTAGAAATACTAACGCTTTTCCCCAGGGTTTTTTGTTGTTCAGTGTTAGCAGAGCCCTGCTTCTAAGCAAAATGTACGCAGTATGTGGTCATCTTATATTGGTCTGTGAAGCCTATAGACAGACTTAAAAAGTTAAGATTTTGAGAATTTTATGAGTGGTTGTGCTATAAGAGCTACCTTCATACCTAATTTCAAGTTTCTAGGACAACTGGAAGTACCCTTTAGGTTTTCAGGGCACGGCAATTTGTATGGAAACAACCTTTTTAAAGACGGTGTCTTTTGATTACGTTGACATAGAAGTTAAATTTTTTTCACAGCATCAAGGGACTGCAGGCTTGAGTATTTGATATTAATTTCAGCATGCCAGCTCTACGCGTTCCAAAGAAAAAGGGTCTTGCCAGACAGACAGACAGACGGATAACAAAGTGATCCTATAAAGGTTCCGTTTTTTTCCTTGTGAGGTACGGAACCCTAAAAACAAACAGTAACTCACCCAGAAAGTTGAACATGTGATCCTGGTGCATCTGCGGGGGCGGGACAACGTCCGTGGCCGCACAGAAGGCCGCTGCAGCTGGCAACGCCACCGTGCGGCCGGCCTTGTCCTCATCCTGACAACGCGACAACAGACCTTCAGAACCCTGAACACTACATACAAGTCTTTTAGACGCGTACTGGCTACTAGCTACAAAGAGATATTAAGTATTTTTTTCTTTTTTTTCACGAGAAAGGCAAACGTCACCTGATGGCAAGTGATCACCACTGCTCATAGACACCCGCAACCCCGGAGGGTTCGTAGATGCGTCGCCAACCTAGAGAGCTAAGATGAAATGCCTCTTGTGCCCGTAATTACACCGGCTGTCTTACTCTCCACACCGGAACACAGCAGTGCAAGCACTGCTGCTTAGCGGCAGGATTAGCGAGTAAGATGGTGGTAGCGATCCGGACGGACCTCGCACAAGGTCCTGCCACCCCCAAAGTATGTATATTCATAGTGAAATAAAAACGGATCACTCACGTATATAAGTCGAGTTTAGCCCGACATGTTTCGGACTAATTCGTAGTGCTCCCTCTGGGAGCGTACGACCCAGCGGCGGCGAGACGCACACTGCGCGCCGCGGCTCTGCTCGTGCGACTACTAGACGCAGCTGACAGCGGCACACAACTACCCTCGTTTTCATCGTCATTTTTATTATTGTCAAATGCAGGGTAGCACACTACACTGACCACATCACTCTGTAAAGGCTCGTTCACATTCACCGTTGACGCAGTATTTAGCACAGTCTTCCAACTTGGGGGCACCGACCATCCACTATCACGATTAGAACTGGGATGACGACTAATTTCAATGGCTTCACGTACTTTCCGCGGAATAAAAAACTTTTCTCTCGCCAGTACCGACACTTTATCAAACCGAATGTAATGCGTCGAATCCGAGTCCATCGAGTGTTCGGCCACAGCAGAACCCTTATTGTCCTGTTTTTTCATACTGCTATGTATGTGCTCCGATAACCTTGTGGATATATTCCGCCCAGTTTCCCCGATATAGTTCGACTTATATACGTGAGTGATCCGTTTTTATTTCACTATGATTGAGTCTCACGGTAGTTTCATGTAAGAAGTATGCATATTCTTTACATCTGAACTAACTACAAACATGCGAAATTTTATAAACATACTTAACAACAGCAGTTACTACTGTGTGAAGTATTAACAAGTAAGTAGTTCATTTAATACTAGGAGTATACCTAAGTACAGTCATAGAACTCGCATCCGTTTCGCTGCGTACGTCACATTGACACACCATACGTCTACCAAAGAAATCATTGATTAATTGACTGTGAAAAGGTTCCCGGTTCAGCGTCTTCGACTGTTAGTCCGATCTTACCCCGATGCCAGCCTTCTCGGCGGCCTTGCCGAGCGCGCTGTTCTCGCCGCGCGGTCCCATCATGATGGCCGCCGTGCCCTTCCGAATCCACGAGAAGTCGTTGCTCTGAAACGATTCAAGCCAAATGGTTAAGTTCCTATGAAACAACAATCCGCCCAGTCAGTTTTGACGACCGAATAGCCTAGTGGTTAGAGAACCTGACTATGAAGCTTGAGGTACCGGGTTCGAATCCCGGTCGGGGCAGACGTTTGTATAATGAATACGAATATTTGTTCTCGGGTCTTGGATGTTTAATATGTATATAAGTAGGTATGTATTTATCTATATGTATAAGTATGTTTATCCGTTGTCTAGTACCCATAGTACAGGCTTTGCCTAGTTTGGGACTAGGTCAATTGGTGTCAATTTGTCCCATGATATTTATTTATTTAAGTGCGAGCCGAACTCGAGCACCGAGGGTTCTGTACAAAGATTTTCCCGCTATTTCCCAGTGTTTTAAGATGTCCAGTGTTAGTAGTTAGTGCTTGCTCAGGAGCATGGCGCTGCTAACTCTGTACAACTTAAAACACTGGAGAAAAGCGGGGAAAGCTTTGTACGAAACCCTCGTGCGCGAGTCCGACTCGCACTTGTCCTTTTTTAGGGTTCCGTACCTCAAAAGGAAAAAACGGAACCCCTATAGGATTACTTTGTTATCCGTCTGTCTGTCTGTCTGTCAAGACCCTTTTTCTCTGGAACGCGTGGAGGTAGCATGCTAAAATTAATATCAAATACTCAAGCCTGTGGTCCCTTGAAGCTGTGAAAAAAATCAACCTTCCAGGTGAACGCAATCAAAAGATACAGTCATTGAAATGGTGGTTTCCATACAAATCGCCGTACTGAGAAAACCTAAAGGGTACTTCCAGTTGTCCTAGAAACTTGAAATTTGGTATGAAGGTAGCTCTTTTAGCACAACCATTCTAAAAAGTCTCAAAATCTTAAATTTTTATGTCTGTCTGTAGATTTCGCAGACCAATATAAGATGACCCCACACTGCGTACATTTTGCTTAGGAACAGGGCTCTGCTAACACTGAACAACTTAGAACACTGGGGAAAAGCGGGGAAAGCTTTGTACGAAACCCTCGTGCGCGAGTCCGACTCGCACTTGTTTTTTTTTTTGGCTAGTGATTCAGACAAACTCACCTCAAGATTCGTCTCAGGCGCCCCGATCTCAGGGTTTAGCTTGGTAGCTGTGACCAGCACTGGCGAGATGTTGAAACTGTCATCAGGTCCTGGAGACAGGTTGCTCTCAATAGCAGCAGCTAGGGCATCCGGGCCTCCCTTGACGCGGACGAGGCAGGCTGCTGCACGGGGCTCCGATGACGGATAACCTGGACAAGATGATGTTGTTCCTACGTACTGTACGTACTTATTGGTGTTAAGTAGACCCCGGATTTTTGTCGCAATGACGTCGCAATGGGGTGTTTGCGGAGTAAAATAATGGAACGGTGTTTATTAAATACGACAACCTACCTAGTCAACGTAACAAATTTTGACATGAGCGCAGACGTGTGCTGTACGTGTGTTCCTCGTCCCTATCAAAAAGTGGCAGAAAAATAGTGCATAGATAAGCCAAAGGTGCCTACCGTCTGTCTGCTTTATGCATCGAACATGATTTGGGTATGCAACAGCAGCTACTGTGACCACGACTGACCGTTCTCGTCGCATCCGTGCGGGTCGAAGAAGTACATAAACTTGTCGTCCTTCCAGACGGCCGCGGAGCCGCCGCGCGCCGTCGCCACCGCGTGGCTGTGCTCCTTGAAGAGCTGGCGCAGCGCCTGCTCGAGGCACACGACACCCGGGGACGCGTCCGGGCTGAGCGAGCCTGGGGAACAAGCATCATATGTCAAGGGAATGCACCTACCCATACTACGTGAAGCATTTTTAACAGTTTTTAGTCTTCAGTTCGCGCAAGTCTGGACCTTATTTTAGGAAAATTGTGGCCAAAGGGGCTACAATTTGCAGCTTCATTTTCGGTGTGCTGATGACATATCTAGCTCTTCTTATATGTAATATCATTGGGCTGACCCCAAATAAAGGGATCAAGGCAAAGAGACAGAAGAAAGACTCACCGCTGTAAGCGCTGTCCAGCACCTCCGTCTCGATGCAGTCGCACTCTGAGACCTTGAACCGGTTCATCACGTCAACAGCAGCCAACGTGCCCGAGGGTTTTTCATCCTCCTCTTCCCCAGCCTCTTCCTCAGTCTTCGGCGCGTCCAGGCTGATGCCCATGCGCTCGAGGTGTTCAATGGTGTTCTGATAGAGGATGTCGCCTCGCACGACAGACTGAAAAGTGTCAACGTATTGGACAAAATCCAACGACCAAAAGCATGGTGAAATAAAACTGATCACTCACGTACATTCGCAGTAGGGAGCGCACGACCCAGCTGCAGCGAGATGCACACTGCGCGCCTCGGCTCTGGGAGCGCGACTACTCAAACATGTAGGGTGAAACTCGACTTATATATGTGAGTGATTCGTTTTACTTCCCTACGGTTGAGTCTCACGGTAGTTTCATGTTAAAAGGACCAAAAGTGTCTTACGTCATTTTCTTTTACACAATTTTCTAAAACAATCAAGGCTATCGCGAGTCGAAAATCTACTAGGATCGCTGGTAATATTTGTAAAGTGAATTAGGGGCCTGGTGACGGTGGTATCCCCGCTACACATCTCAAGACTTAAGCATGTAAGCTCTCACCTCGTCCACTTCCTGTCTGGTCCACGCCGTGGGCGGCACGACGTGAGCCATAGCGATGGCCGCTATAGACGCCGGCGTTGCCTGCTTCCCTCGATGGTCCTCTGGGAATCGGGCGTCAGCCTCGTGGAAACCGCCCCGAACAACCCAGCGGCCGGGTGCCACCGCTGCAAGAAACATCGACGGTACTATAATTAGCCACTAAGTTTCTCCCAAGTGATGCCTTGCGAAAGCAGAGCAGACCAAAAACCAGGTATAACTTGAGCGTATGTCCAGTACTAAAAACAATTACTTTGCTCACCCTCGACCATAAGTGAAAAATAGTTATATCTGTGCGGCAAATGTATGTTTCCATGCAACATTTCCACCTCTACTGCTACACGAATCAACACATGCCACACATACCCAACTATCACCACCACCACAAAACTAAACGCTGACGCACTCTCGACGAGGCCATTATCGAAGCACTACAAAAACCGTTCGACATGCCACCATTTCCACTACAATATGCTACTATTTCCATTTCGTATATCAAGTAGATTGGCAGAAACGTGTTTCTCAATTCAACAAGCAAACTAGCAGCAGTGGAAATTTGACATGGGACAGTAAGGGCAGTCACTGGTCTTCCAATTCCTCTAAGCTGGTGATGATGACTCACGCTTGAGATGGTTCTTCAGCTCGGGCATCCGTGCGCTGCTTCACGTTTACGTCGCTGATGTTGAACGGCTTCCGCTTCAGACCCTCCCTCCCCTCCTCACAAAACCTTTAAGCTGATGAAGTGATGACGATGACTAACGCTTGAGCTGGTTCTCGGGTTCGGGCAGCTCGGCGCGCTGCTTCACGTTGACGTCGCTGATGCTGAATGGCTTCCGCTTCAGATCCCCGACGCTGTCCAGGAAGTGCTCCACCAGCCGGCCCACGCTGGAGAACTGGAGGAGACAGGCCTTGCCACCTGCGCGGAGTCCCACCTGGTAGGAGGTCGACGTAAGTTAACGCAGAGGTTACACGCTAACAGCTAATACACACAATTTTGGCTGAGTAAATTTCATCTAGATTGGTGCAGCGGTTTTTCCGTGAAGAGGTAACAAACAGATCGACAGAGAGACAAAGATACAGAGTTACTTTCGTATTTATAATATTAGTTAAGATTGAATAAGTAACTGATCTGTATGTTAGGTGGATACGAACCCTGAGTCCGTTTCGGTCGGCAGGCCACGGGTGATAAAGGTAGTACATCCCGCCTTCGTTCCAAATCGCCGTCTCGTACTCTCCGGGAATCTATGAAAATTTGGATGACCAATACTTTAAATTGTCGCCGACGAACTCAAAGACGTCAATTAATATCAAGGACGATAAAACCAAGAGGACTGCCAATGGCTATACAATGTCGCGTTCCTGTAAAATAATGAGCCTGCTGTAGTTAGTTTCACTATAGAGAGGTCTCTGTACCATTAATTTTGTATGACAGACCTCTGGCTAACACAATAGCGCCAACTACCGCAACTAGCGCAACTGAAAGAAAAAACTAATTTAGATGGCGCTATTGTGTTAGCCAGAGGTCTAAATGTCATACCAAATGAATGGTACAGAGACCATTCCGTAGTAAAACTAGCTACAGCAGGCTTATTATTTCAAAGGAACGCGTCATCGTATAGACACTGGCAGTCCTCTTGGTTTTATGGTCCTTGATTAATATTGAATATAAAAGATGTTTTATACAAGAAAGAGCTAATATTAATAGGTATCAAACAAGTATTTCCATACGAGTTCTTCTTTCCCCAACATGACTTCCCATATTTGGACTAAACGTGGACTAAACAGCTTACCTGAAGCAGTCCAGCGTCGGAATCCTTGAAGAACCTCTCTATGCCTCTGGAGAGGTCGAAAACCTTAGGATTATTGGATATACACTTCCCCCAAACAGCTATGCCTTTCTCCTGTAAAGAAAGTTTAGACATCTATAGATAGTTATTCAACTTTGCCTCACTGACAATCTTTTAGACAAAAAGGTTTTCAAATTAGCAATCTGAACGAAATTAACCTTCAGTGAGAAGGCATACTGAGGCTATTATCAAGTTAGACACGTAGATGTCCCAAGCGGTTATGATTTTGAGTTGCAATTTTCACTAAGCATCGACTTGTTTATGGGCAAATGCAGACACTATAAAACCAGTGAAAATAATGATCTTCAGTCTAGGCTAGTTGCTAGAACTATAAAGTGAGCACTGGCGTGAGCTCTTCCTTGGAACATCTCGGTCTATATTCGAGCGTTTCAAATTCAAACATTGTTTTCGTGACGACGTTTTTGATGAATTGGATACATTCTGGTGGAGTTTCTGAATTATTTTGCAGTTGCCTTCTACTTCTACCAAATAACCAAAAACGCTTCGATATTTAAAACATTAAAGATAGGCCACGCACCTGTTCAGCGCTGACAAAATGCGGCCCTCACTCATTAGCTGTCATTAGACTGACATAATGTCAAACTTCAAGGTTACTAAGTTACCGAATCACCTATAGTCTATGTTTGTATATCAATGCGAAAACGTCATCATAATCTTTAACCACTTAGACAAAACAGTGACCACGACAGTGATTTGGATACTTCTACTCTTCTGCCATCACTCACCTTATGATAGTACTCGCTGTCGCGAATCCGGAAGTTGTCTTTCAGTTCTCCAAGCACCAGCCGACGGATCGGGCCCCCGCGCTCCAACAGAGACTCCTAGGAATAATAAATGATGATCAAGTACTCATTATTTCTTAAAAGAGGTAACTAAATACTAGTAAACTAAAAACATGACGAGATATAAGACCGGTCTGAGTGGAGAGCCTTGGGGGAGGCCTATGTCCAGCAGTGGACGTCTTTCGACTGACATGATGACGATGAATAATATGACGCGGCGAAGTCAAAAGTGTCGCGACAAAAAGATATCAAACCCTTGCTACCTGAGGTGCTATTCTCTAAAGTTATTCATTGCAAGACAGTTTCAGCGTAAAGTGTCAAATCCGTCGTCACTTATAGTACTGAAAAGCGATACTAGCGTTCGAGGCCAGTAGAAGTTTAGCAAGTACCCGACGCAACGCTTCATGTGCGTGAAAATATCTAATTCCAATTTTATATGAAATTCCATTATAAACCCTTCATCTAAACGTGCCCAAAACGTACCTAATACTTTGCAGCCGATAATTATAAGGAACATCACGTCAATATTTCATTGCATGTTTTTTTTTATACGACGATGAAGGCAAACGAGCAAGTGGCTCACCTGATGATAACTGATCACCAGATAGACACCCGCAACCCCAGAGGGTTTGCAGATGCGTTGCCAACCTGGAGAACAAAGACGAAATGCCTCTTGTGCCCGTAATTACACCGGCTGTTTTACTCTCCACACCAGAACACAACAGCACTGCTGCTTAGCTGCAGGATGGCGAGTAAGATGGTGGTAGCGATCAGTACGGACCTCACACGAGCACAAGGTCCTACCACCCGCAAAAATGCGATGCTTAGCCTCAATGGAGGCGCATCTAAGCTTTAAGTGTAAGCTTGGGTGTTCCCTCCCTCGTACAACATCGGTTCCTTCAAGAGAAGTGTGAAGAGGCACTTTACCAAGCCGGCATGAAAAAAAAAGTCAGGCTCACCCGGTACAGGTTGTAGCCGAGATCCAGCGTCTCATCCAGTGTGTCCTCGTTCCAGGCGCGCGCGCGCAGCCGCCGCAGCATCGCCAAAGCAGCGACACAACAAGGGATCGCTGTGTAGCTTTTGAACGATTGGTATCTGAATGTAGCATATTAGATTAGCTCGACTAAATCAAGCTACAACAGACGCGTAAAGCTAGAGCGATCTCGAAATAGCCGCATTATAATGGCTTTAAATGGAAAAGTTGCAAAGATGATATGATGATAAAATATGATGAATGACTGAGACGAGACGATGGTCCACGATTGTTTGCAAGTTTGCCTTGAAGTCAGTGCTAAATAACCTAGCCAACTCAATGATATTACACATAATAACAAAAAATAATAGATCTATACAGCTTTTAAAAACCCATAAAGTTTTCCTCTAAAGCCATCAGTTTTATGGCCTAGATAACAACAAACACAAACAAATATGAAGTCAGTGCTTCATTCAAAGAATAGGTATTCCGCTCTCACGGCGCCGACTTCATATTTGTGGTAGGCCATAAAACTGATGACTTTAGAGGATTATTTTATGAATTTTTGTAGGCGGTTTTTATTATTTCCGTCTTAATTAATTTACCAATGTAGTGAAATAATACGCGTATGTGTGAGTGCCATCACTCCGTTCGGAACATGTTTTTCGGTTGTTTTGCGAGCATATATAACGGATTTTTACTGTTTCATTGAACCAACTTAGAAAAGTTGAAAAACCCGATTTTTATGTAACTGAGTTAAGAACCATCTCGATTAAACTAGCTTTCGATTAAAAAAAGCCGCGTCGGGAGTTAAAAAGGGATATGTTGCGAGTGCAAGTCCTTGGTGGCCTTGTCCACGGGGCTGTGCAGGGTCTTCTGACGGAGCTCTCCATACTGGATGGCACTGACCTGTAGCTGGCCATGTGCCTTGTGCCGCGCAGGATCCACCGCCGGGCGTCGAGCTGCTGGAACTGCGAGTGGAAGTTCTTTGTGGCCATGTCTACGGGGCTGTGCAGGATCGTCTCCGACTTGGGCTGGGGGATCATGTCATCCCTGAGAACAAGTGTGAGGGGTCAATTTTTTGAGAGTGACCAGTGACCAGCAGTAATAATGCCTACCAGATTAGAATGCCGCATCTAAAGGATCAGACTGACTAACCCAAGCTCTACCAAAACCGAGACGAAGCGAGAGTAAAGGTGTTGTTAGCAAGCAATGTCTTATCTCTGCTTTAGCTTTAGTGGGTATGGTTCTCTTCTCTTTTCATATTTTGTTCTAAATATGCAATAAATATGTCAATCATAATGACTTCTCGTAAGCGACCCTTGAGAGAACCACGAAACTAAATTATATGACTATTTCAAGTGACAATCACACTGTTTGAAATAACATTCTCTTTTCAGTCGCAAAATTTTGGCTTCGTCTTCTGATGACCTCAAAAGTATATAAGCCTATCAAAATGACCCAACCGTATATCATTCCTTTTGAGCTTCCATTGAGGCAACACGGCTGTGATGAGATGTGAAGATTCGACACATCTTTGTCACATCACAACCGGAACAAGACGAGATGTGGATTTAAGGCAACGTGACCCCAGCGCTTTGCTTCTGCGGGGGGGGGGGGGGGGGAGGGTGGGGCGTGCGAGCGATTGTGATTCCGTTAAGTATTTGCTTCGCCCCACTGTTAACGCAGTTTATGTGAGCCCACCAAACTGACCTGCCGTAGGTGTGACCATCAGACTTGGGACAATAAAGAAAGAAGTCTTCCCTCGCAGAGACATGAGTTGTTCGGTGGTGGGGCCGGCGGGTGCGCGCTCCGGCGCCATCGGTAACACTGGAGGCGGCTGGGGGAGGAAGGAAAATTATCCAGTAGAAAAAATCTACGTAGGTATGTGAAAGTCTAGAGTCCATATCTCACAGAACATTCAGAGGTATTTCTGAACGCATAACTTTTTCGAGACCAGGATTCTTCTCAATAGTATTTCCTTTGTAACCTAGTCTAACTGAAAGCACACGGCCTTCAACAAAAACGCTTTGTAGATGAATCGATGCTTAAAAATATTATACATTCGAAGAAATTCCTTTACAAACAAAAAAGATAAAATTTTACCTCTTTCGGCGTCTTCTGATAAAATTCGCGGACCTTTTTTCTTGGGGTGGCCTTAGAAGTCGCGAGAGAGACTGCGCTCAGCGAGCATAGTGGGTACTCGCCCTGCAAAGCATATCGACATTAATATACAAGCCGTTTATACTGCGCCATAGATATTCACGAGAAAGCCGTGATAGCCTAGTGGTTTGACCTATGGCCTCTCAAGCAGAGTGTCGTTCTAGTTTTTCGGAACTGACGTGCGAAATTACGTTTGTAATTTATCACTAGCTTTTCGGTGAAGGAAAACCTTTTTGGGGAGGACTCCAATAGAGAGATCTCTCTCCAGGCAGGTGTTATGCCTGGGGACCGAAGTCCAAAGGAAGAGAGTTGGAAGTTGTATTTATGCAACCGACTTGAGAAACTTCGTTAGCGCGATGTAGAACAGTGACGTAGAACAGTGACGTCACTCGCGTGTGGCGCTAGGGTCGCTACACCAGCCCCCCTTTTTAGACCGGAGGTCGGTGTGGGAGCGCAGTCTGTGCGTCGTGAGGGCGCTTGCAAGGGCCAATTGCGAGGTTTGCTCAGCCTCGTTGGCGAGCGATGAGTTGCTCGCTGTGCTGGCGGAAGCGATGAGTTGTTCCGCTGTGCTGGCGGGAGCGATGAGTTGCTCTGCTGTGCTGGCGGAAGCGATGAGTTGTTCCGCTGTGCTGGCGGAAACGATGAGTTGTTCCGCTGTGCTGGCGGGAGCGATGAGTTGCTGCTAGTCTGGATCCTCGTCGGAGTGCGTAGCAGTGTAGGAGAGGGTTGCACACTATAGACACCAGGCATGGAGATATAGCAACATGCTAGTGGTGCACAGTGTGGTAGTCTGGCGTTGCTGTGAGACTGCGTCATTGTCGTAGGTCTTGGAAGGTTGCGTTTTTTGTCCAATGTCGAGGGTCACCAGTTTGGGGAGGACTCCAATAGAGAGATCTCTCTCCAGGCAGGTGTTATGCCTGGGGACCGAAGTCCAAAGGAAGAGAGTTGGAAGTTGTATTTATGCAACCGACTTGAGAAACTTCGTTAGCGCGATGTAGAACAGTGACGTAGAACAGTGACGTCACTCGCGTGTGGCGCTAGGGTCGCTACACCTTCACACTGCTGCGAAGCAATACAATGAAATTATAACCAAAGCCCACTCCTTCTGAGAGGAGGCCAGGGGATCGATTTTTGAATCTCACTTGGTGACTAAATTCTCACCCATGACACTGATATCCTTATTTTTGAATGTCATACCTACCTGTGTACTAACATGCAGCTAATTTGCGTTTCTGTCGTAGACAAGCAAGTCAACATAGTGGATTGAAGTTAGCTGTCACTGCCAGTGGTCAAGAAGTCATTCAGTGATCTCGTTTACGAGTGGGTGAGGTCATTCGTATTTGATACCATGGGCATGAGAATTATAGTCCACCGCCGGTGAGATTAAAAAATACGGACTTTTTAGAAATCAGTGTATTTAGTCACCGGGTGAGATTCAAAAATCGATTCCCCGTGTCCAGCAGTGGAACGTAAATAGGCTGATGATGTGATGATAATAACGATGGTGAATTCACCTCTTTCCTCTTCTTGTCGACGAGCACGTTGTGATGTATGCTCTCCCACTCTGACCTGCAGTGGATCCTCAGGGCCTTCAGGTCCAGCTCGTACTTCGGTTCGCGGAGCAGGGGCTCCCGCTGCACCACCTGTTTATGTCGAGTACAACGCCATTCATCATCAATCAACATAATCTCAGTCCCCCATTTGACAGCCGAAATGCAAAGTAGACGTGTTGTTCCTTCAAATGGGTCAATCAACTTTTCCTTGCCCCTGCTCCTGGGTCTTCTAAATTCTAAGGCACCACTCCATCAAACGTTAGGGGTTTCGACAGTTATATGCCAATTCCTTCATGCTTCATCTCCTAAGCATGCAAATTCGAACTTTCGGGAGAGTGGGGTCTTAGAAAGTTATATTTTTGTTGTGTTATCCAGGGGTCATAATCTCCATGTCAACGAGTGGCAATGAAAAGTAGATTGACTCATATACACGAAAACTGTCTGGCTGCTACTAAAGTTGCGCCTGATGGCAGTACTTTGGTCTATCTGTCTATCTGTCATTCTCCACCTATGAGAGCAGCTACTGACCTACGATTTTAGGAAATTTACACATAGACCTCACCGATCGTAGCGGATTTTTGGGTCACAATGAGTCATGTTATTTGAAAATAAAGGATTTTAATTTGAATAGCCCTCATTATACGCGCTGAAATATTTTTGGCTGCCTAGATCTACGCAATGTAGTGATGCGAAAAAAAATGGAATGTTTGGAGATAGACAAGTTGACAATCCAACTTGGGGAGAGTTGATTCGCTACGCTACAGCCTACTGATATAGGTTATCTAAGAATAGAAGGTTGCTCGGACAGGCACAGCGGCTTCCTAATGAACTTTTGTTTCAAGAGCCGTAGCCGGTTTAACTTCTATTGGTGTGGTTAGTGGGAGCGACAGAATGATAAGAAGGCCAATTAATTGAACACGACATTTATTGAAGAATTCAATTATAAGCCAAGCCGGCACGCTTGGGACTAACTAAACCTTATCTAAACCGGTCGACGCGCACTGAATCTATAACGTGGTGAAAAGTCCACACGCGCGCTGGCCAGCGGTAAAGAAAAATTGTCTGTGCACTTACGGGACTCCTCGGTCTACCTCGGTGTTGGTGTGTCGTATCAGGCTACGGAAGTCGTAGCCGGCACGAGTATGTTCGGAGACCCTCAGGCCGTCAAACCCTACTGGCAACAGCAAGGTGAGGCCCGGGGGACAGTCAGACGTAGCCCCTGGTGGTGCAGACGCGGCACAGCGCGCAGGTGCGCGGGCGGGCGTGGAACCCTTGGCGTCGCAGAATTGCCACAGAGTCCGCCCGCCGGAACTCTGGTCCTACGGGAAAGGCTCGCGCTGTCTCGGCGAGGCGCGTAGTCGATGATGGAGGGCTATTAAACCCTTGGCTTCAGCACGAATGCACTGGGCCGCCCACTGGCCCAGGCCTGCGGGAAATCGGACGCGGTGGCGCACGGCGCGCGGCGTCAAAAACTAGAAGGCTTTGAAGTCCTTGGCATCAGTGCGGGCACACTAAGCCGCCAGCTAGCTTAGGCCTACGGGGAAGGTGAGAACGGCAGCGCTCCTCGATGCACACACGTCACTCCGCGACACATATACGCACTCCTCACAAACCCTACTGACACTGCGTCTCAGAGGACGTCACAAAAATGTTCACAGCCTGCCAATGCATCGGGTCTGGTGCGACGCGCTTACGCGGACGCGTGGGTGGTTGGAATTACATCGCGGTACCGTGTTTGCGCTTGTTTACGCGGCGTTTTTACGTCAAATTACGCGCACGAGTGACATGCGCCCACCCAGGAAGGGGATCGCCGCCAGACTGTCAGTGTGACAGATCACGGCCAGGGAATTCAGGAACGCGTTTCATTTGACGGGATGTTAAACTCTCGTCAGCCGCTTAGTAACTTCCAAATTTAACAAACTACCACGGCGCTACGCGCAGACATGTTTTAATTGTATACGAGCACGCGGCGGGTGTCCCTGACAATTCGTGGTAAGACGAAGTTTCGAGCTTGTACAATGAGTCGCGGTTAGTGTGCGATGGAACGAAACGTAGGTTCCGCGAAACGGAACGCTCTGACAAGGTGTCAAAGTTTTTCTCTCAAAACAACTACCTACTGTTGTTATAATTAAATTTCTGACGTTTGTGTGACTGAAAGTTGCTGAAATATGCTTTGTCGTGTAAAACCGAGACTACAGGGCGATAGCGTGGCTTTGGGCGGTTAATTTGGTACCTGATATGTGTCTGGGCACGTGTTATTCTAGTGGCAATGTCAGTTTGAAGTTCGACAATAACACATGGTGTTTCCGCTGAAAATACAGCGTCTGTGATTATTGCAGGCCTGAAATGTGCCTGCCACTCGTTAGATCAGGAGACCAGCTATCCGTGAGTACCCATGTCTTACACCAGAACATGTTATTCATTGAGATATTAACGTGTCAAAATTGGAGCTAGGAATTAGGTTAGGTTGTAGTGATTCTCACTACAGCAACTATCGTATTTTCGACTATATCCCTCGAGCTGATTGCCAAGTGGGTGGTAGCCCAAGGTCAAGGAGTTTGACACCTCTGCACCACCCGTCTCGTAGGGGTCTAATGGGTGCTCAGTCCTAACAATTACCTCGATATCGGTGAGGGCGATGGGTGGCTTGGGCGCACCCTTCTTGGCTGAGTCTAGATCTCCATAATTGGCCAAGAAATCCAGCACGAATGATGTTACACCAGCATATCGCAGGAATGCTCCCGCTCCGTACCTGACAAAATAAAATACATAGGTATTGAAGAACATACCACACCATTTAGCAAACCATTTTGCTGTGTCCCATTTGAACCAAACGATGGGCCGACCCGGTTCTGCGGCGGAGAACGCTGCCAGGCTTAAGCATACGAAGTATGCGGCTTTACAGCCAACGTATGAATTTGTCCCTGTGGAAGTGGAGACGGGGGACCTTGGGGTATGGAGGCGCGGAATTTCGTGGGAGATGTGGGACGTAAGCTTAGTGACAGGGGGTGTGATTCCCGTTCTGAATCCTATCTGGTGCAAATCCTATTGAATTAATACACACACAAATTGCAAACGTTCGTCCTGACATTTGGTGCCCAAAGGGTGGTTGGTCCGTGCTCTTAGTAACCTGACTTACAGCTTGTGCGGGGTCCCTCTATCATCCAACATGTGCGGGTCGAATATGTAACAGACCGTCCTGCACTGGGAGCCGGCCTCAGGTGGCGGCGGGTGGCCCCAGATCAGGAAGTGCTTGGTGCCGACCGTGAGAATCATCATGTACGTGGAACCCACACGCTTCTCCATCAGACTGGGGAAGAAAGACAAATTCACCAAGTCATTTTTAACTGTGTCACGGGAACATCATCAGCCCACATAGGCCTCTTCCATGGCGCGCCACAACACTCAGTCTTCGATCTTTCGCATCCATCCGCCGCCAGCAAATCTTTAGTTACACAAATGGTCAGTAGGTTCAATATTTCAATAGCTGCTGAACCATTTTTTAAGAAACTTAACTAAGAACCATCTCGATTAAAGGAAACCGCATTGAAATCAGTCAATCTGTTTGGGTGCTATGATACCACAGACAGATACACAGATACACCCAAGCACAGGTAAAACTTATAACACTTCTCTTTGGATCGGGGGTTAAAAACTCTAGGAGGTCGTACAAACGTGGAAGCGATTGTAAAGTGTTTTCGTCAAGAAAACGAACAGTCTGCAGCAGAAGTAGCTAAGCAACCGAAGCGGTCACAATGATCTGCACAAGCTCTTATGTCTATAACAATAGAGCCGTGCTTAGATCATTGTGACCGCTTCGGGTGCTTAGCTACTTCTGCTGCTAACTGTATATAGGTTGCGTCCTGTGACAAAGCATGAAAATGTTATATTGGTGGGGTCCAAATAGGTGATCCTAGTAGACATGAAGATGGAATTCAACAAGTAAGTCAAACGCTCTCTTACGCCATAAGGTCCGGCCCTGCCTGTATGTTGTCGGGGTGTTTGGCCAGCAGTCCTGTATCAGTCTCCACCATCTTGACGGTGTACTTCGCTTCGTGGAAGAACAGAGAAGTGAGGAGCTGCTTCAGTTCCAACTGAGGCTTGCCTGAGAAGAAACGGACATGATCACCTATAGATCCTCTTCCTTGGATGGCCACTGTGTAAATTCCTACACCGGCTATTTCCTTGTTTGGGCTTTTCCTGCTTCGGCCATTTCCCCGAAAGACCATGTGTGTGAGTGTGTATGGATGTGTGTGTTACATGGGAATGTGGCCGCTTACGGATTGTGGCTGTTCAAGGGAAGCAAGCAAATGGCGCGTCTTACAGATGACTGCAACCATTTGCCAGTTATTAATATTAACACATTTCAGAGTCATCTAACGGAGCTTACAGCTAACCGTCAAGCTTGACACCGTGCTTGCGTTGAGCACCACGCCAGTGGTGCCCTCAACGGCAGTTCCACACAACTTTTTTAGAAATGTGGAATTTAATCTTCAAGAATAATTCTGCACGTCTCTGCACCGCTCCGTCGCAGCAGAAATAACCGTGTTGTAGCCGACAAACATTGGTTCTAATTTGACACCTGTCATTTCATGGTTTTAGGTTAGAAATTATTATGGCAACTAGCTTATGCCCCCCGTGAAATATTTCAAAATGGGCTAGTTCCCTATCCCGTGGGAATTTCGAAAAATCCCTTCTTAGTGCACCTCTAAGAAACTCAAGGTTTACGTTTGCTAAATTTCAAGTCTCTAAGTGCAGTGGTTTAGGCTGTGCGTTCTCTGTCAGTCAGTCAGTCAATCAGTCACGGTACTGCTTTATACCTAGGTAGGTATAGATGACAGCTGTCAAACCATAACTTGGGTTCATGGTCACCATAGTTACCTTTGTAGCACTTGAGCGCCAGCATGCACTGGTGGTAGTACCGGTCTCCCGCGTCAATGAGCTCATCCACGTCTCTCTTCACCAGTTCTGAGGTCGCTTTCTCTTGGAGGAGGACACGGCACGCCACCGCTATGCAGCCAGTTTGGGAGCCTGGAACAGAGAGACGAAAACTGACTGAAGATGAGGATAATTATTTTAAAGTCAGTAGACAGTCGTTAACAAACTGTTTCAGGGCATAATTTCACCAACGTGACTAGCCAAATTAAGAAGGTCTACACACGTCACTGCTGTGTGGATTCCGAAATATAAAATTATATTGAACTTCAAGCTCCCTCCTGGTAACTCTGTTTATTCTGGTGAAGCAGTCGCCTTGTTTGAAGCAATCTGTTTTGTCAAATCTCATAAAATCCTAAAAACGCTTATCCTTTCAGACTCTTTAAGCTGCTTACAAGACATTTTGAATCGTCCATTCCACGCTAAAGAAAATTTCTGCATTACCCTACAAATTAAGGAATCCCTTTACTAAAGTTACCTTCAAAATTTAGAAATAGATTTAGCTTGGATCCCTGGTCACAGTGGCATAATAGGTAACGAGACTGCAGACCTGTGTGCGAAAGAGGCTATTGAAATAGGCAGTAGCAAATATACACAATGCTTCTCCCGTGCCGCCAGGGCTCTCGCATTACCCCAAATGCGTGATAAATGGAATACTTGCTGGCAGGCTGTTCGACTTTGTGTTGGCTAGCATTATGGGAAACTTCAACCAGATCTGCCCTCAAAGCCATGGTTCTTCGTATGTAGATCGATTCCCAAAAACATCACGTCAACTATAATCCGCTAACGTTTGGGCCACGTGTGTACTCCGGTCTTCCTGGCCAAAACACGGGTGCGAGACCATTCCTTGTGTGAATGTAGCATGGACGAGGGCACCCTCGATCATATGTTCTTCCACTGCTCTAAAATCGTTACACCCTTATATGACCTCCTCCCTTCCAAAATTCCTCGTCCTGTTAATATAAACTTTCTTCTCACACTAGTACACGCTCCCCTTGTAAATGTTCTATGTAAATTTATAAAAAATAACAAATTGTATTTGTACTTAGGTAGTCTAAGAAATTAATGTATTCGTATGTGTTGTCTTTTTTAGATTCTCATCTGAGTACCGTACCGCGCGTCGAAGCTACCGAACAACGGTTCAATAATTACCGATAGGGTCTTCTTCAACCTCGACATTGGCGGAATCATCGATAGTATCGATGGAGTTATACTTCTTTAAAATTTTGATTTGATTTTGCGGGTGGTAGGACCTTTGTTTGCGTGGCAGGACCTTAGTGCGAGGTCTGTCCGGATCACTACCACCGCCTTACTCGCTAATCCTGCCGTTAAGCAGCAGTGCTTGCACTGTTGTGTTCCGGTGTGAAGAGTAAGACAGCCGAAGAAATTAGTCCTCGTTGTATAAAAAATAATTTCATCTCATTAGTTTTTCGCTCAATTCTTTTCCGTCACATTCTGTATTCGTTACTCATTCTTTATTCATCTTGTTCGCTATTTATCACTATCTGGGCATAAGTACCCGTATGTAACCAAGGTACAGACGTGTGGGGCAGCCCGCAGAAGAGATCTCTCTCCAGGCAGATCAGATTATTATGCTTGGGGACCGAAGTCCGAAGGAAGATAGTTCAAAGTTGTATTTACGCAACTGACTTCCGAATCTTCGATGGTGTGATGTAGAAACGTACTTAGAAGTTATATTTTCGATGGCTAGATGGCACCTACCGGATAACACCTTAATTGCTTAATTGGTTAATTGGTGCCTTCACCAAGGTCACTACAGACGCACTCACCGCAATGAGTGGAGGAGTATCTCTTCGAGTTGCAAGCGATGCTGCCTTGAAGCATCATCTTATTCTTGTCCACCTTCATGAAATTGTGCCATATCTGCGGAAGACATTTTAATAAAACATCTAAGTAATCTACTTAGTAAAGCAATGACGTAAGATCAAAAGCCGCACCATACACTTCCAGTTTGACCAGTTGTTAGGGTGTGTTCCCACTGATATGAAGCTAGACGGGGTGGAGAGGAGCAGACCACAGTGCTCGAAATATACAGTCGGCGTTGGTAGGAAGTAGAAACGGTATGGTTGGTGTTCAGTGCAACTGCACCAAACATTGTGACGTCAAACGAATGTTTGGTGCAGTTGCACTGAATAGTTAAAGAATATCCGTTTCACGGTCTACTGCTTTGAGCTCCGCCTAGTTATATAAACGTCTATTGAAGCCAGTGTCGCGGTAACGAACCGGCAGTAAACCGGTGACAATTATATGTGGCACTGAGCTGTGGCTACGGTGGAACTGCTGGCAGTGTATCTTCTGCAGAAAGTAAAAGCACTCCTTGCGTCAGGGTTACCTTCTTCAGACTCGCAAACTCGTACATTTCTTTTGTAATCTCTTCGGGCGGCACGCGCATCTTGCGCGGGCGCGGGCGGCGCCGGCGCCGGTAGGGCGGTATCCACCGACGCGTCGTCAGCTCTGGGAGTTCCACCATCTGCAAGAGAAAATATCAGTTCATCTGTACTACATGGGAGCATAGCCTGTGGGAAGCGAAAACCGATACGTGGTCATTCTGTGCGCAGTTCTATTAAGCCGACTTACCCCGTCGAACAGTAGCGACCTAGTAAACTACTATAGTAAAGAATAAAGATTTATCTTACTACAGCGCAACGTTTCTAATTTTCTATCCTCATTTATGTTCTTTCTTTTACTGTTTTGTTTTGTTTTTAGGGTTCCGTACCTCAAAAGGAAAAAACGGAACCCATATAGGATCACTTTGTTGTCCGTCTGTCTGTCTGTCTGTCAAGACCCTTTTTCTCTGGAACGCGTGGAGGTAGCATGCTGAAATTAATATCAAATACTTAAGCCTGTGGTACCTTGAAGCTGTGAAAAAATCAACCTTCTAAGTCTACGCAATCAAAAGATACAGTCATTAAAAAGGCTATTTCCATCCAATTGCCGAAATCCGAAAACCTAAAGGGTACTTCCAGTTGTCCTAGAAGACTGCAAGACTGCTCTTGCAAAATGTACGCAGTGTGGGGTCAACTCATATTGGTCTACAAAATCTACAGACAGACATAAAAATTTAAGATTTTGAGACTTGTGCTCTGAGTGGTTGTGCTATAAGAGCTACCTTCATACCAAATTTCAAGTTTCTAGGACAACTGGAAGTACCCTTTAGGTTTTCGGATTTCGGCAATTGGATGGAAATAGCCTTTTTAATGACTGTATCTTTTGATTGCGTAGACTTAGAAGGTTGATTTTTTCACAGCTTCAAGGTACCACAGGCTTAAGTATTTGATATTAATTTCAGCATGCTACCTCCACGCGTTCCAGAGAAAAAGGGTCTTGACAGACAGACAGAGCACTGCTGCTCTGCTAACACTGGACTTCTTAAAACGTTGGGGAAAAGCGTTAAAATCTTTATACGGAACCCTCGTGCGCTAGGGTGGGCCTATTTAAAAAAAAAACAATGCTGGGTACCTTTAAAAAGTTGCGTTTTGGTATGTTTAACATAAGAAAAATGATGAAAAAAAAACCGATATAACTTTTAACCCTATACCGTGGCTTGAATATTTCCTTAGTACGTTTTTTTCGATGTCTATATTTTTGTATCTAAAATGAGTTTTAACAGCTTGTTTTGTAAAAAAAAATGTAGTTTATTCATTGTTTGCGAGTATCGGAACATACAATAATCATTACTTGTTAATATCTTAGACAAAAGTAGACTTACTTGCGTCACAAATCCTCAACCCAATTTTTGCTTTACCACCCCATTTGTTCATAAAGTCTTAAAGTAGTTCTTGCCTTTGTAATAAAGCATTTTGCATGTTTAATTGTCAGTTTTTAACCGAGCAATCGTTAAAATAAGTGAAAAACATAGTAAACATTTAGTAACCTTTTAAAAACTTTGGGAAATTCATGTTCTGATCTTAGAAATGAGTGGTAAACCATCTACCGTCAAAACTCGAAGTGGAGTGACTTGCCCTTTGTTTGGACCATCTTTAGATCTTAATATGAGACCAAATAATAAATACTAGACTGTTGCCTACAATATTAGACACTAACTATATACTTAAAGCAAGGCACCGTTCACAAGATCTCGATTTCGGAAAGCAACCGTCAATAACCGAAGTGTTCTCTAGTGTGAGCTGCGACATTGAGAAGATCTCGGCTTCTGCGTCTATTCCTACTGTAAGTCCAAAGAGATTAAAGAGCTGTTAAAAAATCATTACGATGAATAGCTAAAGAATTACGGTATCCTAAATGTAAAATGAGCGACAACTATAGGGAAAAGTTAACAAGCTTTAAAAATAGTTCTAGGCAACTTTTCGACATTGCAGCTTGCAAGTGCAGTATTGTTCTCACTACAAACTAAGTATTGTAACTGTGCTAAACGATCGGTAAGGCATAATGATGATCGCAGGTGTAGATAAAATCCAGACAAAAATTTTGCTCAAAAATTGAAAGACAACAAAAATTGCAGCAACGTATGACGGATTTTTATAAGACTCAGCCAGGCTTAAGTTCTAACCGAGAAATAGCACGCGGTTCGCTGGCTTCTAATACCGATCGCGATGACATCATTACAACTCCATCTGTACCTAATGTCACCGCCAATGAATGACACATCTTATAACACCCGTAGGTTGCCAGAACTGGCAAAGACGTGTGATTGGTGCGGAATTTCAAATCGATCTGGAGCTGCTATCGCAACGGCAGTGCTGCAAGACATAGGCCTTATATCTCACGACGACAAAATCTTAGTAGTACCTACATAAAAATAAGGTACGGCAGGCTCTATATAATGCCATGCAATCTTTACACAATACAACAGCAAATGTCGTGAAATACTTGTTTTTTAATGTAAAAAATTTCGATATTTTAATCTAAATTGTAACAAAAATATCATATTTATTAATTAATATACTATGTTTTATACCTAAATGAGTTTTAAATAATTTAGCAATAAATAAACATTTTAAAATGATACAAAAAAATTACGCCGAAAAATTCAAAAACTTAAAACTTTGAATAGCTGTAGAGGGCTATATCATATATCAAAACCAGGTTTTTTTTTAACATAATCTAAGAGCTTAAATGAAATAGCAAATTTTTAGACCCTCCCAAGGTACAATTTCTACAAAAAAAAAAATTTCATACCAAATTGACCCACCCTATCGTGCGCGGGTCCTGTGTGCAGGTATGGCTTGTAGTAAATAAGAAATGTATTCGTTGTGATGTACTTAGTGTGTTTTTATGTCAATAAAATGTCGTGAGTTTGAGTTTGAGATGCTTACGGGGGGAGGTATCCGCATGGGCGGCGGGGGAGGGTGCCAGGGTCGCGTGTGGATCTGCACTTTGGTGACCTCGGGCCAGCGCCGCTTGAAGCGCGTACGACGCAGCATCGCGCGGTACTCCGCCTCCCTGAAAACATTACGTTGAATGAACGCAACGCCGACAACGCATATATGCGTATTGGTAAGTTTCCTCGAGTGCCGCTGTCACGGACCAACCACCCTCTGGACACCAAATGACAGGGCGAACGTTTCCGAAACGCATATGCTCATTTGCACCTATAAATATCATTAGCCACCAATCGCGGCTCACTTTCGACCAGATGACAAGCGTGATGACAAGCTATGAACTAATCACGACAGATACCCCGGCCCGCTCACCGAGGCTTTTTTTCCAAGTAAACTATAGAAGATGCGGTCTCCAGAGGGTGGTTGGTCCGGTGCCGCTGTAATACATTTGCAGGCATTTGAACGCACATGTGCGTTTGCGGCACCTAAGTAAATTTCACGATAATAAGCTGAGAAATGCGACCTGTAAAGGAGTTCTCCGGACGCCGAAGTTCTCCGGAAGCCGGACATACAAGACATACGAAAGAATTGTTGTCCAAGTCGAAACTGAGACGCTTCGCTCACCTTGTTCACTCGGTCAATACTTAGTAATAATAATAAATATAATAAATAAAATAATAAATATCACGGGACAATTTGACACCAACTGACCTAGTCCCAAACTAGGCAAAGCCTGTACTATGGGTACTAGACAACGGATAAACATACATATATAGATAAACACATACTTATATACATATTAAACATCCAAGACCCGAGAACAAACATTCGTATTCATCATACAAACATCTGCCCCGACCGGGATTTGAACCCGGGACCTCAAGCTTCATAGTCAGAGTCTCTAACCACTAGGCTATTCGGTCGTCTATATATATCGTAATAAAATACATTTTTATTTACCAACACACAGATTCACAGATAGATATTATAACAAAAGGTACAGTAGGTATGAGGCAAACAAATTCAATTCAAATTCAAATTCAAATTCAAAATTTTATTCAGCAAATAGGCAGTTGAATGCTCTTTTGCACGTCATTTTTTTGAGTCTACCAGCGCTTTCGGAAAGACCATGGTTGCCAAGAAGAATGCGCCGCAAGAAACTTGGCACAAAGTCATTTTTTTCTAAAAACAAGTTACATTAGCTCTTACAATACGTAACCACAGACAAATTACACAAAGAAACCTCACTCTGTCATTAAAAGATTAGGAGAGAAAAGAAAATACCGCATTTTAGAAACAAGTGTAAAAAGTAATTATTAGAACAGCAAAACCAGAACACTTTACTTTACTGGCACGTTTTAATTGAGCAGGAGATGTATAGGGTCTCCAGGTCAAATATCTTTAGAATTACAAGGGGATGTATAGGGTCCCAGAATTAATACTATAATATGATACTTAATCTAAATGGCTTATAGATGTATAGTCTCTAGGGTCAATTTAAACTAAATTTAAAATCAGCAGAGGTGTAAAACGCCTCCACGGTCAAATAATAAGTATAATAATACATATACATAAACTGGAGATGTACATGGTCTCCAAATGTCAAATAACAAAAATTGATGAAATATACATTTCATGTCATCATGTCAAATAAATAAAACATTATTTATGAACAGGGAATGAGACTCAGCGAGCCGCCAACAATCACAATCAAAATCAATAGGCAAATCAAAATTCTCTTAAGCCGCGATAGTAAAGATCATCAAGTTCGAATTCCAAGTACTTACCTACTTTACCTACGGAAAACTGCTTTAGCGCTAAGATTTCTAATGATAAAGGAAGCCTTTCAATTTTTTTCGAAGTTTGATTGTAAGATCCTAGGGTCCAGGGGGGGGGGGACGGGACAGCTGCCCCCTTGCCCCTCCCACCCCCCGTTAAGCTCATGGGGAACCATTTAAAATTGTTGTATGTCTCGTTACTTACTCTGCCAGTATTTGTGACTCAGTCTTCGGGAGCTCCTCCTCCGCTACGTCTTCTCCCTTCTTGCCTCTCGCCTTCGGGTCTTTCTCTTTCTCTTTTCCGGCTGCAGCATCTTTTTTTTTCTTGTCGTCTCCAGCATCACCGGAGGGTACGGCCGTTCTAGAAATAATATGAACCTTTCGCAATTGGTAAAGTAAATATCGTTGGAACAATTACACCAACTGACCTAGTCTTATCTGTATCTATAAAACAGTACCGTGACTGACTGGCTGACTGAATGACAGACAACTCACAGCCTAAACCACTGAATCTAGAGACTTGAAATTGAAACCTTGAATATACCTTGAGTGTCCTAGAGGTGCACGAAGAAGGGATTTTTCGAAATTCCCAAGGGATAGGGAACTAGCCCATTTTGAAATATTTCACGGCGGCAAAGCCGCGGGGCATAAGCTAACTAGTAATATATTTGGCCGTTTTCTTAAGACAAGGTAACTAGGCAAGTATTCTAGTAAATTCAATATAATTAATTTGAATCTTAAATCTTGGTTATGGTTGAAATTGTAATTACTTATGTGGTTGATAAATCGTACTACTTGCTCTAGGCTCTGTGAGCGACCTCGCGACCTCATTTTTGAATATTTTCAGTTTTTTTTCAAAAGCTAATTGACAATAAATCTGTATAATTAAACCTGCTCAGAAAATTTCTGCGACCTGTGTAGAGAATAGTCGGAGAGACATCCGGACAGACGATAATTATACGCTAGTATTTCGGGACAGTCAGTAACGTTTCTGATATTCATAAGTGCTTGTAGGAAGCTTCACTTGAAGTCAGATATTTTCATCTGGACTTTATCCTTAGAGCAGGATTCCTTTCCTGTCATGTTATGGAGATGTTAACGCGCGATTTCCCCTCTGCCAAAACTCTAACATTAAGTCGGACCAAAATGATCAGGGTCCGTTGTTTGTGTGCGTGTTTTTTGGCATTTGTGTGACAGTTTTGTTTTAGTGTGAGTTTGTGGGAACGTAACCAATTTTGACATGAGCGCAGACGTGTGCTGTACGTGTGTGTTCTTCGTCCCCTTCAAAAAGTGGCAGGAAAATTGTGTTTCTTTTATACTACAAGAAAGGCATACGAGCAAGTAGGTCACCTGATGGTAAGCGTTACCACTGCCCATAAACACCAGCAACCCCAGGGGTTTGCAGATGCGTGACCTAGAGAGCTAAGATGAAATGCCTCTTGTGCCCGTAATTACACCGGCTGTCTTACTCTCCACACCGGAACACAACAGTGCAAGCACTGCTGCTTAGTGGCAGAATTACCGAGTAAGATGGTGGTAGCGATCCGGACGAACCTCGTACAAAGGGCCTACCACCCGCAAACAAAGGTCCTACCACCCGCAAAATCTGATACCGCTTATTTCAACAACTTGACAGATATGAACTAAAAAACAATTACTTTGCTCACCCGCGACCACTAATGACAAATAGTTATATCTGTGCGGCAAATGTATGTTTCCATGCAACACCTCCGCCTCCACTGCTACACGAATCAACACATGCCACACAGACCTAACTATCACCACCACCACTATACTAAACGCTGACGCGTTTCGGCACTCTCCACGAGGCCATTTACGAAGCACAACAACAACCGCTCAACATGCCACCACTTCCACTACTGACATATGTAAACCATGTACTCAACTTAGTTAATGACAAAACCAACGTACCCACTAATATTTTATAAATTCCAAACTACCCTTTTCTGTAAGTCCTAAACTAACCCATTTTAAGAAATGAATTCCAAACTACCCTTTTTATTTTTATTTTTAATTTACGCCAGGTACCCCGTTATTTTTAACCGAGTACGGTAAAAAGAGAAGTCATATTCTCAATTACTATGACACATTATTAAAATTAGAACCAAGTCTACAGATGTCAATCAATCGGCGACTTCAAAGACTTAGGAAGTTCAGGGTGACTTGAAGAGTTTTGTTTTAGCTCACTTCAAGTTGGCAGTGACGCGTGTAGACCTTCTTATTTTCGCTAGTCGCCACCCGAAAAATGTAGTGCATAGATAAGCCAATGGCTCCTATCTGCCTGCTTCATGACTTTATCACTAACTTGTCAGACTTCTCCGGCGGGTCGCGATTTTGAAAGACCTTGTCCTTGGGATAGTGCTCGCCCGCGTATCCGCTCGGTCCCTTAGACATTGTACTCGCGACTCGCTTCGACCGGTAAGTTTAGAGCCTACAAAAACATGGTCTTTGGGGTGGACTCCAATAGAGAGATCTCTCTCCAGGCAGATGTTATGCCTGGGGACGGAAGTCCTAGGGAAAAGAGTTGGAAGTTGTATTTATGCAACCGACTTGAGAAACTTCGTCAGCGCGATGTAGAACTGAAAACTGCCAAGTACGTTCGATGACTAGATGGCGCTGGGAGTCGTTAGGAAGTCTAAGGTTGTACTCCTACTGGATGACAGATGGCGCTAGGTCGCTACAAGTCCAATTGAGAAGCTCCTCCTTTTTAGGGTTCCGTAGCCAAAATGGCAAAAACGGAACCCTTATAGTTTCGTCATGTCCGTCCGTCCGTCAGTCCGTCCGTATGTCACAAAACTATAAGAGGTATATTGATGAAATTTCGGGCATGGGTGTAGGGTTGCCATAATAATATGGAAAAATTAAATGTACTTCAAGGTTGATAAAACCAAGAGGACTGCCAATGGCTATACAATGTCGCGTTCCTGTAAAATAATGAGCCTGCTGTAGCTAGTTTCACTACAGAGAGGTCTCTGTACCATTAATTTTGTATGAGACTTAGACCTCTGGCTAACACAATAGCGCCATGTATGAACTGAAAGAAAATACGAAGCCCTATTTTGAGAGGAGGCCTGTGCCCAGCAGTGGGACGTGATAAAAGCCGTGATGATCAATGATACAGACACACACTCACTTCTTCTTTTCCGCCATGTCCTACGGAGACCAAACCAACTCGATTTCCTTCTGGTATTTATCCCGTTCGTGGCATCAAACTGATTTTTCTTGATGAAGTTTGCTGAAAGCATTCAAAATTTCTCTGGATAAGAAACTAAAGTGTTGATTTCATTTTTGTCTAGCTAAAATAAGTTCGTTAAGTTTCGTTCAACATTTTTTTTTATACGGCAAGGAAGGCAAACGAGCAAGAGAATCACCTGATGGCAAGTGGCCATGGACACCCGCAACCCCGAGGGGTTTGCAGATGCGTTACCAACCTAGAGAGCTAAGATGAAATGCCTCTTGTGCCCTTAGTTACACCGGCTGTCTTACTCTCCACACCGGAACACAACTGTGCAAGCACTGTAGCGACCAACCACGGACCAACCACCCTCTGGACACCGCATCCTATCTAATATTATAAATGCGAAAGTAACTCTGTCTCTCTGTCTCTCTGTATGTCTGTTTGTTACCTCTTCACGGGAAAACCGCTGCACCAATCTCAATGAAGTTTGGTAAGAAGATAGTTTGAATATTGAGGAATAACATAGGCTAATTTTTATTCGGGAAAATTATATAGTTCCCGTGGGATAGCGATAACCGAAATCTACGCGGACGAAGTCGCGGGCAACAGCTAGTCTTCTATAATTTACTTGGAAAGTCATTATGAAAAAAGCCGCCGTGAGCGGGCCGGAGGAATGCGTTGCGATTGGTTCATAGCTTGTCATCTCGCTTGTCATCTGGTCGAAAGTGAACCGCGATTGGTGGCTAATAAGTTTTAAAGGTGCAAATGAACATATGCGTTTCGGAAACGTTCGCCCTGACATTTGGTGTCCAGAGGGTGGTGGGTCCGTGCGTCCAAGCAATGGTGGTAGCGACCCGGACCTCGCACAAGGTCCTACCACCCCGCTAACCCACTTGTTTCTATCCCAGTTTCAGTTTGCCCAGACATTGCTCAGTCGCAAGGAGGATAGTATACGGAGTGTCAAAGCCCATACTTCGAATCGTTCCCCGCAGTCATGTTAAAATTCAGGCAATTTCTAGATGGCGCCAAGGTCGTAGCCAGCGGGTCAAATAATAACAAAATAGCGGTTCTAATGTGTCACTCAAGCAGGGTAGATAGCGCTGAATGTAAATAAGATCGATTGGAGGTAGGCTTTGTCAATCCGTTTACTTTCCATGATCTTTGCTCAGCCGTAAGCGAACTGTCGCTCAAGCCATACCTTTCAAGCCAAGTTTAAGAACATCTCCCTAAAATTACTGACAGGTTTTCAAACTTACTTTTGTTGTATCTTGATTTTTTTTCGGTTTTTTTTTACATTTATTTTATTTTACTAACAACACATCGTTTGCGGCACGGCCATCGGTTTTGTATCCTTCACTTTTGTTTCAACTTGACAAGGAATTGTCAGGAACTTTTGAATTACTTTTCGTAACTAATTTGGTTCAGATGTGATGCAAAAAGTTCAACATTGAGACATATACTAGAAATCTTTATTATTTATTTATTTATTGTTTAAAAAAAACAGTTTTTAACCCCTGACGAAAAAGAGAGAGAGAAACATTTATTCACATACATAAATAAAAGAGGGGTGTGTTATAAATTTGACCTGTGTATCTGTGTATGTCTGTGACATCATAGCTCTCAAACGGATAAAACGATTTCGATACAGTTTTTTTAATTGAAAGCTAGTTTAATCGGGATGGTTCTTCGCTAAGTTTCATAAAAATCGGTCCACCCGTTTTTGAAATATTGAACTTTGAAATGACAGTGTCGGGGGTTATTCAACTTTTCTAAGTTGGTTACTTAC
Source organism: Clepsis dumicolana (assembly GCA_963691665.1). Taxonomy (NCBI): domain Eukaryota; kingdom Metazoa; phylum Arthropoda; class Insecta; order Lepidoptera; family Tortricidae; genus Clepsis; species Clepsis dumicolana. The sequence goes on along the minus strand of OY829533.1, from coordinate 5,403,538 downwards.
TTAGGTAGGTACCTACCTACTGTTATTTGTAAACAAACTAAATTAGAATTTAATATTTATTTTACTAAAACATCCTTTTTTTGCCCATTGTAAGTAATTATTCTTGTTTGTAAGTTTGTAAGTAGGTAGGTAATTGTATTGTCATACAACTTACATTATCCATACCAAATTTCAAGTCAATAGGTAGAAAATAAAATACAATGACAGCAGTGTGTCAACATTGAAAATTTTTCGCCCAATACAATTTAATATTGTTATTTTATTTTTATCCGTAAAATTTCCTATTTAAATTTAAAAATAGGTCAACAAAGATACCAATTTTAATACGCATGGAATACAAATCTAAAGGACTTATTTTATACCGACTTATAAAAGCGCCATCAAGACCGCGGTGTAACGAACGCCCTAACCAGAATCCACCTTTTCGAGCTACATAATATTTATCTACCTCAAGAGAAGGCCGTTATTACATATAAGAAAAGCCATTAACTATTAGAAAATAATAATTCAACGCACCAAGTTCCTGCTGTCATCACAAGACATTGACGGAGCCCTGCCTGACAGTGAAATTGCAAAGTCAAAACAGAATGCTTATTTTTCAGAATTTCAGTTTGTATTTTATAATCAGGTATTAGTGTTATTTTGTTATTAGTATACATGCCTTCTGCGCCCGCCCACAGCCAACCTGCAAGACAAACCCCCACGTCTACAGTATCATTAGAGGAATACATTCAGTGCCCACATTGTGCTTTCCCGAAACTCCTCAAAGGTCGTCGAGGTCTCCATATTCATATAGGAAAATGCCACAAGATCTTAAATAGTCAACCAGTAACCGAATCACATTACTCATCTCACTCCACATCTCCACCTGCCAATCCAACTCACATTTCTCTTTCGGCCACCTTAAGCTTTCTGAAAAATTCTATGCCAGTCATAAAACGCATCCCTCGAGGTGCAAGATACACCGTTGCATCCAGCTTAACCAAAACAATCAGCCTCTGCGTCACCGAAAATTCATTCACAAGCTGGGAAAAGCTATTTACATTCGCCTACAATATCCTAAATGTTGATAAAAAAAAAGATTCAAAACGTTCACTCACTTCCCAAATCAAAACAAATTGTTCCCGACCATATGACACTAACCACCAAAATTTCAATTCAACGCCCCATCAGAAAACCCGCAACATTTTGAAGACTGTGGAATCTAAAATCAACGATGGAAACCTCAAGGGCGCTGCACGAATCATTTTCTCTAGTGATACTACGGCACCTAACACTCTTGACACCCTCGCAGCCCTCAAGTCGAAGCATCCACCAGCTCCCTCCACATCCCACCTCCCAGACCCGCCTAATGCTGCCCTACCTTGCCTTGAAGCTTCAGACGATGCCGTCCTGGCCGCCATTATGTCCTTCTACAATGGCTCTGCTGGCGGACTCGATGGCCTAACACCACAACACCTTAAAGATCTAGTGAATTGCGCACCCTCTGGCATAATGTTTTATTTATTTGACGTGATGACATGAAATGCATATTTCATCAATTTTTGTTATTTGACATTTGGAGACCATATACATCTCCAGTTTATGTATATGTATTATTATACTTATTATTTGACCGTGGAGGCGTTTTACACCTCTGCTGATTTTAAATTTAGTTTAAATTGACCCTAGAGACTATACATCTCTAAGCCATTTAGATTAAGTATTATATTATAGTATTAATTCTGGGACCCTATACATCCCTTTGTAATTTAAATTTTCACAGATATTTGACCTGGAGACCCTATACATCTCCTGCTCAATTAAAACGTGCCAGTAAAGTAAAGTGTTCTGGTTTTGCTGTTTTAATAATTACTTTTTACACTTGTTTCTAAAATGCGGTATTTTTTTTTCTCTCTTAATCTTTTAATGACAGAGTGAGGTTTCTTTGTGTAGTTTGTCTGTGATTGCGTATTGTAAGAGCTAATGTAACTTGTTTTTAGAAAAAATGACTTTGTGCCAAGTTTCTTGCGGCGCATTCTTCTTGGCAATCATGGTCTTTCCGAAAGCGCTGGTAGACTCAAAAAAAATGACGTGTAAAAGAGCATTCAACTGCCTATTTGCTGATTAAAATTTTGAATTTGAATTTGAATTTGAACATTCCAACCTTCTGGCCAGCATAACCAAACTTGTAAATCTGATGCTGAGAGGAGAAGTAAGCCCGGAGGTAATTTCCACACTTTATGGCGCTAATCTTTGTGCACTAGCCAAAAAAGATGGCAGCGTTCGTCCCATAGCAATTGGCACTACTTTTAGACGTCTGGCCTCCAAAATTTGCTGTAAGCATATTCTTCCCTGTTTAGAGTCGAAATTCCAACCTATTCAGTTTGGGTTTGGCAGTAAGGGGGGCTGTGAAGCAGCCGTTCATGCTTGCCGAACCTTTTTACAAAAGTCAGAAAACAAAATCATATTCAAAGTAGATGTCAAAAACGCTTTCAATTCTTTAAATCGAAGCTCCTTGTTGTCAGAAGTTCAAAGCTCCGTCCCTGATATTTACCCATATATTTGGCAATGTTATAGTTCACCCTCAAATTTATTATTTCAAAACAACACAATATTATCATCTGTCGGCTGTCAACAAGGTGACCCCCTAGGGCCGGCTATCTTCAGTCTTGCTATCCAACCGATCATCTCCGAGCTTAAATCCAAATTTAATGTATGGTACCTGGACGACGGCACCTTAGGTGGTGAAGCAAACACTATCCTTGATGATTTGGCATCCATTAGAACAAAATTTGAAACTATTGGTCTCGAACTTAACTTCAGCAAATGTGAATTGTACATAGATGCCGATACGAACTGCAGATCAGAAATTATCAGTCAATTTGAAACACTTAGTCCTGGCATCAAAATTCTATCCAAAAACACGCTACACCTCCTAGGTGCCCCAGTCTACGATGAAGCTATACCAGGCTTCATCGACCAAAACATAAGTCGTTTTAACGAATTTTCGGACCGTCTTCTTCAAATCCATTCCCACATGGCCATATTCATCCTCCGGTTTTGTCTTTTCGTCCCTAAATTTACCTACGCCATGCGATGCAGTCCCAAATGATTCTACTACAACTACAAAAAATTTTAAACATCAAAATAGATAGCAGGATGTTCCTTCAAGCAACACTACCCATCAGGCACGGCGGCCTCGGTGTACGCCAGATTTCTAGCGTTGCTCTGCCAGCGTTTTTGTCTTCGGTACATAGTACGTTACCTCTCATCGGTAAAATTCTAAATCCACCACCTAGTGGTTTAGAGGTATCGTGCTTGTCCGAAGCCAAAGACGCCTGGAAGATAGCCTGCCCTGGAACAGACCTTCCATTTAGCAAAGAGTGCCAAAAATTATGGGACGAACCGATTTGTCTCCGGGTTTGTACTCACCTCCTCGATACTAGCCACACCAATACAGAAAAGGCCCGCTTATTGGTAGTGTCTGAAAAAGAGTCTGGGTACCGGCTTCAGGCGTACCCATCGGTCAACTATGGGAATTTGATGGACAACAACAGTTACAGGTTGGCTGTGGGCTTAAGGCTTGGCGCGACTATTGTTGAACCCCATCGTTGCCATTGTGGCATTAACGTGGATCGACTGGGTCACCACGGCCTAGCTTGTTCCAAAAGTGCCGGCCGTTTATCTCGCCACGCCTGCCTCAACGATACAATTCGTCGGGCTCTTGCCAGTATAAACGTGCCTTCATCACTGGAGCCTATTGGGCTGGCGCGTGATGATGGCAAGAGACCCGACGGCATGACGCTCGTGCCGTGGCGTATGGGACGGCCGCTCATATGGGATGCCACATGTGTGGACACGCTAGCGCCTTCCCACCTTGTCAAGACGTCATTAAGGGCGGGCGCGGCAGCTGAAACGGCCGAAACAGCAAAGCGTCGCAAGTACGCAAACTTAGCTGACAGCTGCATATTTGCTGCGTTTGCTGTGGAAACTTTAGGGCCGTGGGGACCGGAAGCAAAAAAGCTTTTTAACTTGCTTAAAAGTAAACTTGCGCGATCCACAGGCGACCATAGGGCTGGCTCTTTCCTCGGGCATCGTATCGGCATCGCCATACAAAGAGGAAACGCAGCTAGCCTTATGGGCACCCTGCCCAGTGACAACGATCTGGGCGATATTTGTACATATAGATATTTAGATTTAGAATAATTTAGTTCAAGTTTTTTTTTTTTACTGTTTTCAATGCTGTGTTATGATGTTTTTTTTATGGCATTTCTCTGATTAATCTTCCATGTTGTTCGTTGAGTATTATAGGTAGGTACCATTAACCGTTAAAGAGTTCCCTCCTGTGGAGACGACCCTGGCTAGACCACCAGAGCTTCATTGCCAGATTACTGTATTGTCATCCAACTAACTATACAAGAAGTTCAAGCCAACCCGACCACTGGAAGCGGGTCAAATTTAACTTGAGGTGAGATTTAAGTACTTACCTACCTGCCTATACATTTATTACAAGTAAGTACCTAATTCTTTTTTTATTTTAATGTCATTGTATAGTCGACCAAGAAAGTCCTTTACCACTTTTCAACCTTAAAAATATACAAATACAGGTGAAAAGTGGTAAAGCACTTTCTTGGTCGACTATACCTAAGTAGGTACATTGCAAATGGCGGCATTGGCGGCAGTTAGTAACTAAAATATTGCGCTTAGTAGGTACTTATTAATGTTCTCGAACAGAGTATAATTTTAAAATTGTGGGTCGGAAAAGCGGTAGTCTCATTCTATCACCTTTTGTTAGAACCTTTATGAAATACGGCCCAGGGCTTTAAAATTATGCCGCCTTGTCATTGGTCAATTTTTGCGTGGTTACGTGCCACTTCAGTACACACATGCCGGTCACTCACATGTGCACATAATGCGAACCCACATGATGAAGGGACGACTTGTAACATTATGTATACATCATCATCATCATCAGCTTTATAACGTCCCACTGCTGGGCATAGGCCTCTTCTCAGAACAAGAGGGCCTGGGCTATGATTCCAACGCGAGGCTGGTGAGGATTAGGAACTACACACACATTGTTTAATTAAGTGTGCAGGTTTCCTTACGATGTTTTCCTTCACCGAAAAGCTCATGAAAAACTCAGAGGTGCAAGCTGGAGTTTGAACCCACGACCCTCTGCTTGAGCGGTCATAGGTCAAAACACTAGACTAGCACATACATAATATATATTAAATACACATACATCTCAAGTTAAATAAAAGCTTGTAGTATTGATTTTTCATCATTTTATTACTGTTATCCACACTGTCCATGTTTGACAAAAATCGCAAGCAAGACAAGACATTCGTCACATAAGTTACTAACTCGTTATGGATTCTCATGTCCGATAAAAATAAATAATAATAATAATACCCGAGGGGAAGCCCCTGTCCCTCATCTCCACCTTGCCTTTGTTGGCCGGGAGGAGTGAGCACTGACGAGGGACAGGTCCCCCACCTCTGACTTGCCTTAACCGGCCGGACAGAGTGGATGGAGTCGCGAGAGCTATACGCTCGAGGGTAGATGTGGAAACGTAAGTGGCGAGTTGGCTATACGTTTAAAGTCCAGTGACACCTCTCTGCCCTTAGCCCTCCGCACCGGCGTTGCTCCTGGGCCATTTTATATGTCGCTCATACGGGGGCCCGTCTAGCGGAAGGTGAGTCACCGTCTACCAATATCATTGCGACATTTTAATTCGGTAGACGTCCGGCGGTCTCAATCAATAGCCCAGTAGTTAGCCCATGATTTTCCTTATCATAGTCCATTACACTTTAAGTCCCATCGATTTACAATAGTCCCTACATCTGGCAGGTGCTGTCTCTGGTGTCCCTATGGCGCGGTCAGGGACAGCGTCCGCTCGATACCATCCCACTCACTCTCACTCTTCATTAAATTGTCAAAAGGGCCTCTACGCGTTGGCTTCGGCTCCGCGCACGCCTCCCAAAGGTCCGGGACAATGTTGTCCCGTGAATGGGTGCGACATACAAATAATAATAATAATAAGTACCTATTCGAAAACAAGTGTGGGAGGAAAGCGCAAATAGGTTCGCATAATTAGTAAATGCGAACCCGTTTTCAGACACTGGAATTGCGAATGTATTTTTGACTGCCATTAGTATGTAGCGACCCTGGTGCCATCTATCATTCAGTAGGAGTACCAACTTAGACTTTCCAACGACTCCCAGCGCCATCTAGTCATCGAACGTACTTCGCAGTATTCTGTTACAAATCACGCTAACGAAGTTTCTTAAGTCGGTTGCATAAATACAACTTCTAGGGCCGTGGTTTATAAAGCTACAAGTTAGAATTTACAAGCGGAAGTCTCATTCTATCACGTTTTATTAGAAAGAGACTTTCGCTTGTAAATTGTAACTCGTAGCTTTATAAAACACGGCCCAGCTCTCTTCCTTCGGACTTCGGTCCCCAGGCACAACATCTGCCTGGAGAGAGATCTCTCTATTGTGGTCCTCCTCATAAGTACAATGTACGAAGTGCTTAGTAAGTAAGTAAGTAAACACTTTATTGTACAAAAAACAGGATAAAACACAAGTTACAACAATAACATTTGAGTACAAAGGCGGTAGGCTGCCAGCCTTTTGGGCACCATGCCACGGGGGCCTTATTTAGATTTAATTTAGTTTTAAGTTGTAGTTTATTTAGTTTAAGCTTAGATTTAATGTCAATGTACGAATATTTGCTGACATGTGAGTGACAGGTGTTAGATCTGATGCGATCCGCGCCAACGCCAACCACAAGTACCACAACCGCCCGCGCCCGGCTCGCCCGCCATTATTATCTCGACAACAATTTAGCAAGCAAGTCAAGCAACACGTATGTTTTCACTAAGTACAAAACCGGTGTCTATTATTGAAAGGTGTCGAATACTGGGACGCTTAACTAATCGGGAGTCCAACATGATACCTAAAGGCAATTGCAGTCTTTCGCTGGCAATAACTACGTTATCCGTAGTGTCAAAACGTGTTCGATTCATAACCTTGAAATACGTAAAGTTGAATGAATTTGGCAATCATTATTGCAAGTTATGATTATGAAGAAATCTTTGGGTAAGTCTTTCCTTCTCTCTTAAATACTTTGTTGTTATTTTCAGTACGTAAGTGTCAAACTTACATGTGCCTTGGAAGTTGAGCGCCTAGTGTAATCGCCGACCAGGCCAAGAAATACGTCTCGATCGTGTTCGCGTTTAACAATTCTCATACTATTTGACACTTTAACGCAAACGCGATCGAGACGTATTTTGTGCTTTTTGATTACACTAAGGGCACAGGCCAGGATCGCAGTCTCGCTCCCACATTCTCGTTAGTCTCTGTGCGTCTCATTTCCCCTACGAGTGATTGACTTCACTCCAAGCGCATTAAAGTTTGACGAGTACATACTGTAAGTCCTATTTATCTTTCGAAATAATTCTTAAAATTCTATAAGTATAATTTAACCTCAAAAGTGTACAGTAAGCAACATAAGTAGCAAAGTAACTGAAGCGCTCGCAATTACCCGCGTCTTTATTGCTGTGGAAATAAGAGCTTCTTCAGAACATTGCGAACGCTTCGGATGCTTGCTACCTTGGTTCCCTACTGTACCTATACTTTGCTAAATGTTTGCGAAATTCGATAACATTTTTCTCTCTGTTCTATGTTTATACCGTATAACTAAGTCAAATATAATAATATGGGTTTTAAATTGGAAATTCCTCGTTGATTTCTACCCTCGAAATTCTTATACAAAATCGGCCACGTGTGTCGTGTGCTTGTCTCGAACGTGCAAATACCTACCTACGAGCCCGGCTAGCGACACTCGATCGAACCTCGAAATACCTACCTACCTACCGTCAATTGTCGCTTCTGTGGTAGGTAGGTATAGTGGTAATTTTTAGGGTTCCGTACCCAAAGGGTAAAAAACCCTATTACCTACTAAGATTCCGCTGTCCGTGCGTCTATCGGTCTATCTGTCCGTTTGTCACCAGGCTGGATCTCATGAACCGTGATAGGACAGTTGAAATTTTCACAGATGATGTATTTCTGTTGCCGCTATAACAACAAATACTAAAAACAGAATAAAATAAATATTTAAGTGGGGCTCCCATACAACAGACATGAATGTTTTTCAGTTTTTTACAATTTTCCCGAATAAAAAGTAGCGTATGTTATTCCTCAATATTAAAACTATCTTACCTAATTTCATCTAGATTGGTGCAGCGGTTTTTCCGTAAAGAGGTAACAAACGGACAGACAGAGAGACATAGTTACTTTCGCATTTGTAATAGGTATTAGTTAGGAAGTTAGGATTAGGATGGTACGGAACCCTTCGTGCGCGAGTCCGACTCGGACTTGGTCGGTTATTTTTAACCCCCGACCCAAAAAGAGGGGTGCTTACAGTTTGACGTGTGTATATCCGCGTCTGTGTATCTGTCTGTCTGTGGTATCGTAGGTCCTAAACAGATGGACCAATTCGGACGTGGTTTATTTTTAACGCCCCCCCCCCTCCCGCAAAAAAAGAGGTGTTATAAGTTTGACCGCTATGTGTCTGTGTCTGTCTGTGGCACTGTAGCTCTTAAACGGTTGTACGGATTTGAAAGCGGTTTTTTTTAATCCCCGACGAAAAAGACCGAGAGGAGTGTTATAAATTTGACCTGTGTATCTGTGTATTTATTTTTAATTTATTTAGTACACCTAACATTACAATAACCCACTAAAATAACCTAACCAACTTTTGTATATTGACAATGATTCTGAGTAGAGATGCAACGGATAGTGGTATGTCCGGATACCGTATACTTACTGGATATCCGGCCGTCGCGACCGCCGGTTATTTGGTATCCGGCCGTCGCGACCGCCGGTTATCTGGTATCCGGCCGTCGCGACCGCCGGTTATCCGGTATCCGGGCAAAGCTTTTTTACCTAAAATACCTAATATTAAATGGAGAAAATTCGACGCCATGCGGGCGCGATGGGCGGTGCGGGTTGCAACGTGTTTCTACTTGTAAGCATGTTGTAGCCGTTGTAAGCAATTTTTTGATTACTTTGTTGTTATATATTTATGTAATTTATTGAATCAGGCGTTACTTTGCGGAGGTCCATATTTATGAACTAAAAAACAATTACTTTGCTCACCCGCGACCACTAATGACAAATAGTTATATCTGTGCGGCAAATGTATGTTTCCATGCAACACCTCCACCTCCACTGCTACACGAATCAACACATGCCACACAGACCCAACTATCACCACCACCACTATACTAAGCGCTGACGCGTTTCGGCACTCTCCACGAGGCCATTTACGAAGCACAACAACAACCGTTCAACATGCCACCACTTCCACTACTGACATATGTAAACCATGTACTCAACTTAGTTAATGACAAAACCAACGTACCCACTAATATTTTATAAATTCCAAACTACCCTTTTATGTAAGTCCTAAACTACCCTTTTTTAAGAAATGAATTCCAAACTACCCTTTTTATTTTTATTTTTAATCTACGCCAGGTACCCCGTTATTTTTAACCGAGTACGGTAAAAAGAGAAGTCATGTTCTCATTATTACTATGACACATTATTAAAATTAGAACCAAGTCGTAACAAAGGCGAAGAAACCAAATTAACTTGTTCATTAATAATAGACCCCATGTTGTTGTACCTAATTATTTCCAATTGTTCTAAAACCGATAGCCGCAAACCCTTATCACAATAATGTAAAATTTCGTACGTATCTGAGTCTAACAACGAATGATTCGTTTCTAATAAATGCTTGGCAAAGTTTGATTTCTCTGGATGATCATGCCTATATGACGAGACATGCTCTTTAAATCTAGTATCAAAGCTTCGACCGGTTTGTCCAATGTATACTTGACTACAGTCGCCACAATAATGTTAATGTTGTGTTAATGTTAATGTTGCCTTTAAGACTACTAATTCTTTACGTTCTAGACTTTGTAATAACAAAGAAAAGGTGGATAAAGGGAACAGGTCGGGCGTATATAAACTCACTTGTGGCGACTGTAGTCAAGTATACATTGGACAAACCG